>WSXT02057567.1:0-44346 GCA_011762715.2 Neuroterus valhalla
CTACTCCTTTTTTAATATTATCCGCCTTGGAGATCATTCAAAAAGTACCGGAACGTTTTTTATAACTGAAAAATAGTGGTATTTAGAAGTAAAAAAACTAAATTATATAAATTGAAAAAGAAGCAAAACAATTTTTTGGCGGATGGAGACAAAACATTTTTTTAAAGTAATTTACATTATTTTTATGATGAATCACTATCTTTTTCCACAATATTCTTCCGCAAATTCTTCTCCTGTAGGTTCCTCTGGAGTAGATTTTTCTCCAGTAGATTCTCCTACAGTAAAATCTTTTATACTATATTCTCCGTCATATTGCCCAATTTTCATATTTTTAGTAGTTTTTACAAATTGATCCTTTTTTATTGAATTCTTTCTTGTATTGTCTGATTTCATTCGATTTTTAAGTCGGATGCACTTTTTATGAAAACTATCGTACATGGCGAGTGGCAAATGGCGAATGGCGGAGATCATTGACTCGTGCGGTGCTGCCCTCGCTTCGCTCGGGCCAGCCACTCCACACTTGTCAGCAGTCTCAGCCATCCGCCACTCGCCATGTAATATACTATTACATTCTCATTCTGAATGAGAAGGTATTGGTTTTATGCAAAAATTGACGTTCGCGAATATAATGAAATCTCCACGTTTTGAGACACCCTGAGTCAGAAAAAACGATTTTTACGGAAGTGTCTGTCTGTCTCTCTGCCTGTCTGTATTCTGTAGTCTGTAACCTGTATACTCGATAACTTTCGGATAAATGATCGTATTGGATTGTGCTTTGGCACACTTTTTTGAAACCGGAAGAGAAAGGACTTGTTTGGACTTTTTTTCCGAGATTCAAAAATTTAGGTACGGTCTCTTGTAAAAGTAAAGAAGTGAAACAATTTATTCTTATGATTTTTTTTTTTTGATGAAAACGAAATTGTTAGAGTTGTGGCGTTTTCAAAATTCAATAATATAAACGAGAATGAGAATTTTTAGCCAAATAACGCAAGGTGGAAAAGAAAATCAGAGAGAAAAAATGTTTCTTCTTGGGAGCCCTGCAAGATAGTGCACACAACTTTTTGAATTTTCGCAAAAAATCGAATGTTCCAATTTTGATCGCACAAAAAATAATTAAATATAATCTGTGAACTCGATAACTTTCAAAAGGATGATCATGTTCGATCGTACTTTGGCACCCAATTTGAGGGACCAAAGATACAAGTCGGATTCGTTAACCAGCTATTTTGGACGAAAAATCGAAGAGGAGGAGCATTTTGACAATTTTTTTCGAATTTTTTCTCCAAGATTAAAAAATTTCAAGTACGGTTTTTGGCAGTCGGAAAAAGTAAAACAATTTATCCTAATTATTTTGTTTTGATAAAAACAAAATTGTCAGAGTTGTAGTAATCTTCCAAATCCAGAAATATAAATGAAAATGATAATTTCCAGCCAAATAACGCAGGATGAAAAATAAAATCAGAGAGAAAAAATTTTTCATCTTGAGAGGCCTACAAGATAGTGAATACAGTTTTTTAAATTTTCTCAAGAAATCGAATATTCCAGTTCTGATCGCACAAAAAATAATGAAAAATAATCTGTGAACTCGATAACTTTCGGAAGAATGATCATATTGGATTGTGCCCGCCCAGCGGGCAGATTATTTTTTTCCTTTTATTGTACCGGATGACAATAAAATAAAAACAATTTTTTCAGTCATGGAAAACGTCTCTTTACTTTTTAAATGATCTCCATGGCGAATGATATTGAAATAAAGTGTAAAAAAAGAGGTCAACTTTGCAAGCATTTTTCTCAGCATTCACAAAATTCTAAGAAATTTTTGACGACGGATTCGGATTCGTCACGTAAAACTGTATAAATATTTTCAAATGATAAGATAGTTGAAAACTGTTCTGTTGCCTCAAAAAGTCAAATTACTTGAAAATCCTTAGTTTCAAAAATTTTAACCGGATATTTGAAGATCAAATAGATTCAACATGTGAAGGCTATAAAACCTCGAAATGCGACATCTTCCAGACTAATCATTATTTTTCTGGAACTAATAATTATTATTCTGGAAGATGTCACATTTCGACGTTTTAAAGCCTTCACATATTGAATCTCAATTTTCCCAGATGTGAGAGAAAGAAATTAAGGTCAAATAGATAGATTATTGTTACAGACCTATTTTTTCCGAATTCCACGTTTCATAAGATTTTATTTAATACTCCGCTCATATTTTTATATTTATTTCAAGCCGAGATATTTGATTTTTGCACACTTCCTATCGAAATAGTACACAGTACTTCGGCGACGACGTTCTGCGCATTTCAAGGGTGATCGGAGTGAGGTACAATAGGGGTAGACCCGCAGCGCCAACAGTCGGCCGGGCATTATATTACGCTGAGAATACTAGTAACTCTTGATCCAAGCTACCTTCCATGCCAGCTTTTTCGAAAGAGATGAGTGTGCTATTCTCGACTTGTAAAATTGACAGTTTTGTACAGAATACGTCTTTTTTTTCATCAAAATTTATGCATTAATAAATAGGGTAGTGGAATTTGAGTTTAATTTAACCTTCCTATGAAGACAATTTTTTTGCAAGGACAGTAGTTGCATTCTTGATTGAAATACTAACTCCAAGAGGGGAAAGAATCTTTAATAACAAAGAAAAAAATTTATAATATAAAACAGAAAAGTCTTATTTTCAATCAGAAAGATGATGTAGTTACCAAGGAGAATAATTTTTTATACCAAACAAGATAAGATAGACGATAAAGGTAAGATCAACAAGGTTCACGAGTTATATGTATCATTTGTAAGCAGATTTCCTGCAAGGCTTTTAAAACACGTGGAAAACAATGTCGTAAAGTTATTCTAAAAAATTAAGCACGCAGAAGAGAAATATTTTCTTGTCACGTTGAGTGAATTGACATACATTACCACATATCACCTTAATGACTCGTGCGTTGAAAAAAATATGTCAACCTTCAAAAATTATGAATCACTCATTATATATTGCAAAACTTTAGAATAATAATGCGTGAATTTCCAAAATTGTAACCATGCATTTCCAGAATCAAAATGATTCTGGTTCCAAGAACCAAAGAATATCAATGAAGGAAATAATTTCTGAACCAGAGATATAATTTTTGGCATTTTGACCGAAAAATCCATTTATAACCAAAACAGATGTTTTCAACAAAAAAGTTGAATTTTCGAGATTGAAGGATCGTCTGGAGATTTTCTAGTCGGAAAATTTGATGAAGAATTTGATAATTTGAAAAAAAATTCAACCGTCCTGTCAATTTCATTTCCTTAGTTGAAACATTTTTTTGTGTGAATTATTCGATTATTTTGGTTGAGAAACCAATTGTTTCGTTGCGGATTTGACAATTTGGTTAGAATGTCATGTTTTATGGTTCCACATTGGTCACTGCTATTGTTCTCAACAAAAAATCCCCATACCACCAGGTATCCAAATTTCAAGCAACGTGGAATATCCAAGCCAAATGGAATAATGCTCAAACAAAGATAAAAAAATGGATTTTTAAATGAAATACATGGAATTTCGGAAAAAAGGTTGAATTTTTAATAAAAAATTGGTTTTAACCAAAAGGTGAGTAATTGAATTCGCATAAATTATAAATTTATTATAAATAATAAATTTCAAACATTATTAAAAACGATGAAATTTCCATTAAAAATTAAAAATATGGGAGTGCGAGGCACATTTTAAACATAAGAAACGAATTTTCAACCAAGATAGAATTTTCCAGATAAGGGAAACAATACGGAATTTTCAAATCTTTAAACCCAAATCTACAAAATATTCACGAAATCGTTCATTTATGGAAAAAAATTTCATTTTTGAAGATTGACATTAATTTTCAAAGGAAGAAGATTTTTTAGCAAGGAAAAAAAAGTTGAGGTAATTTGTCAAGCTTTCAACAGAACCATTAGAGTCTTAACAAACAAGGATGACTTTTCCACGAAATTGTTGAATCTTGATCTAAAAGGATGAAATATGGACCAGGAGGGGACAATTTCCATCAAAGCACTTGTTTTCTCAAGCTTTTAATATTGGATTTTAGAAAAAATCCTAGCGTACGACCAATTTGTTTCATTCCCAACAAAATAATTGAATTTTACCAAAAGAGAAAAAAATTTATCACAAAACAGCTGACTTTTCAACTTGAAAATATGAATTTTCGAAAAAAGGGAATTTTCCAAACATATACAGGTTCTCCACTTTACCATTTAGATATTGAAGAAAAATAGGTGGATTTTCAACATATGGTTCAGCTTATAATTACCAAATTTCACAACTTCAAAATATAAAATCGAATTTTTTATTTACGACATAAGTGTAAAGGTTTCATAAATACAGATCTTTGTAAGAGAATAATTCAGGTTTTAACCAGAAAGGTGAGTTTTGCACAAAAAATATGGATACTTAACTCGAAACTTTGGATTTCCTACACAGCAATCGAATATCAAACAGAAGATGTTGCATTTCCAACGAAATGGTTGAATTTTAAAGAAAACGAAAAAAGTACTACCTTGCAAATGGCAAATCAATATTTTTCTACAGAACAGTTTAATTTACGAGATGTTAGATTCTCGACCAGGTATTTTAATTATTTATGGAAATGGTGTTATTGGTTTTCGGTTATTTCTGGTACTTTTTGAAAACTGAAAAAACGTATATTTTTGACATCTGTGAAAAAAGGTACGCCTTCAGCCGCTGTCGGAAGTCGAACCCGAGTCTACCAATTTCTGGTCGGGTGCTCTAACCACTTAGCTACAGGGGCGTTCAGCAACCAGAATTTTCTAAGGTGCCATACGTTTCTTCAAGCTCCAATGTTTTACTCTCCTCAGGCTCGAGCAAACGCGTCAAATTTATATCCTAAGGAGACTACTTCAAACGAAGTGATTACGTTTTAAACTCCAGTTAATTTACGAGATGTTAGATGTTAGATGTAGCTTAGTGGTTAGAGCACCTGACCGGAAATTGGTAGACTCGGGATCGACTCCCGACAGCGGCTAGATGCGTTTCTTTTTTCACAGATGTCCAAAATATACGTTTTTTTTAGTTTTCAAAAAGTAACAGAAATAACCGAAAACCAATAACACCATTTCCATAATTAATTAAAATACCCGGTCGCAAATCTAACGTCTCGTAAATTAACTGAAGGTTAAAACGTAATAACTTCGTTTGAAGTGGTCTCCTTAGGATATAAATTCGACGCGTTTGCTCAAGCCTGAGGAGAGTAAAACATTGGAGCTTGAAAAAACGTATGGTATCTTAGAATATTCTGGTTGCTGTACGCCCCTGTAGCTAAGTGGTTAGAGCACCCGACCAGAAATTGGTAGACTCGGGTTCGACTCCCGACAGTGGCTGAAGGCGTACCTTTTTTCACAGATGTCAAAAATATACGTTTTTTCAGTTTTCAAAAATTACCAGAAATAACCGAAAACCAATAACACCATTTTCAGAACAGTTTAATGTTGAACCCAGAAATATTGATTCTTATCGAAAAAGCTTAGTTCCCACGATGAACACTTTATTTTTGAACTCGAAAAGACGAAGTTCCAACAAATGGTTTGAATAGATACCAAAAAGAAACCAAAATATCAACTACATTTCGAATGAATTCTCGATCAAATAATGAAATTTCGATCAAAAAGAGACGCTTCCTGACTTCGAAACTCGGAAGAAGACTTTCCATGAAATTATGGTGGTTCAGAACTCATCTAGTCACAAAAAAAAATCCTAACAGTACATTGAAGAGTTCCCTGCGGAAAAATCGGTGAATGGCTACACTATTGAAAGCACCCTAAAGTCAAGAAATGTTAAGGCACACCCTGTGTCATTATAATTAAAATGTGTCATGGAAAAGTTCCCAAATCATTAGTATGTATGTATATTGTCAAACTTACCAAAAAGAGCCAGGAAAACAGCCGAGGTGAGAAACAGCGCATTGAACTTCATTTTTTCTGCGTATAGAAAAAATTACCAAAGAAAGATTTTTGTGAACAAGTGAATTTTCTGATGTTTCACAGTACTATTTATACGACTTGCTATCTCTTTCGATAGAAGAAACTAAACGTCACATATTTGTTACATAGATTAGACAGGGGAAAAAAGTCCTCCTAAGATGTTTGTATATTAGCCAATGAAGGAAATACCGTTTACCTTTAGTCAATGTAGGAAATACTTTTTACCTTCAAGACTTCCCCCTACTCTACATCGTATGGATTCGCAAGCTTGCTCGACCCCCCTCCCCCCCCCGCCCCTGCAATTCATCCGTGAAATTTTTTATTTCTGCCCAATAGATATCAAATATTTTTACCCTGAACAAGAATTTGAAGGATTTTTAGGGATTTCTAAAGATCCAGGACGGTCCTCAACCTTGTTGATGTTGAAATGGTATGGAATTCGGACAAAGTTATAGACTGTATGAAGGATTTTTTCAAGACTTTGTGTGGAGATGAAGCCATGGAAAAAAACAACCGTGACACATGCGAATAAACGTTAGGAAGGTCCATAAACTACGTACCGGATTTCAGGGGGAGGGGGGGGTTGTTAGAAAAAGAGAGCTTCGAGGTGGAGAGTTGCAAACTTTGTCAGCGATGCACCTCGACCAATCAGCGATGAGCTGGTTCTCCCACTTTTCTGCTTGAGGCGAATCGGGCTATCTCGTATGAGTGCAAGATGTCCGCGATTAACTTTGACCAATCAGCGCGGAGCAAGTTCGCAACTCTCTACCTTGAGGCCCCCTTGTTAGAAACACTACGGTAATCCACGGTAGGGAGGGGGGGGGAGGGGGGCGTTTGATTCAGATCTACGTAGTCTTAATAAAACTCCATTAAATAATTTATTAATAAATTAACTCTTATACATTAGGTTAGATTGTAGAAAAAAAACAAGTTCAATTTTCGTCACGCTGAAATTGCTATTAATAAAACTTGTAATTTAGAAATTACAGGGTCATTTCCCGGTTTTTCACGGTAAAGTTTTTCAATTTCCCCAGTCGACTAGAAGCAACATATTTATATTTGTCACAAAACGCTTGAATTTATTTTTATTCAAATCTAAACATCCTTTGGCACAAGAGATCAAGCATTGCATGATAAATCGATTCTGGAAAGAGTACTCTAATTTTCAACAAGGAAATATAATTTTTTTACAAAAATTGGAACAGTTAAACTTACAATGAGAAAATCAATCTTCGAAAACCAAAAAAAAAGAACAGATTTCCAACAAAATAGTTGTTTTTCCAACCAATGTGAATATGTGATGAATTTTCAAATGACATGAATCTTCAACCATAACAGTTAAACTTAAAAACAAGCAAATCAATTTCCAACTAAAAAGATAAATATTTAACTGCAGCACTTCAATTCCCAATCATAAAGGTGAATATCAGGGCCGTAGAGACAATATCCGAGCCCGGGGGTAACCATGCACGGACCCCTCCACCGGGCCCCCCTCAACAATTGTAAGATTAGAATTTTGTGAAGGATTGAAACTGGTCAGAAGACCATCGAGTTCCCCCGATGTAAAAATTCTACACAAAAAAGCACATAGAGCATGATATTCAATGCAGACTTCAACACTATCCTCTCCAATCAAATCCAGAAGATGACCTACAACCTTGTCATCATTGATATTATAATACTACATGATGTTGAAGAACGGACCAAAATTTGCAAATAGATCACAGACCTAACCTCCACCAATCATTAGTTTCCTTAGAATTATAGTTCCGCAATTTGACTTTTGCGGTTCAGTAATATACCGCATAAATGATGTATAAATAAGTTTTCTGATAAACGTTTTTCAGGAAAAATATGGAAATAGAAAAATAAATATATAATGACTTCAGGTAATACACAATTCTTTATTCAGCGAAAATCAAGCTGATATCAGACACATCAAAGCTGAATTGATTTGATTATTCACCAGATTATCTTTCCGGAGAGCTTCCCTCGGCAGAGCTGCTGCTGTGAGAACTGCTTCTGGAAGGGCTGCTTTGAGCAGAGCTGCTTTCAGCAAATCTGCTATTTTCTACACGTGAGTCTGGTATGTGAATGTCTATGATACAGATTCTTTTTTCATGTTCGTCCATAGGTACGATGGCCGTTTTGACAGCATTGAGAACTTTGACTCGCTTCCCGTTTTTCAAAAAAATTCCACGAAGCATACGATCTTTCACATGAAGTACTGATATAAACCATGTATTGTCATTTGCCCCAACAAACATGAAGTCAACATCCTCTAATGGAACCTTTCTGCCTTCCTCTGGTCCCGTAAATAAAGGCACTGGAGTATAAAAAGTGCCTATAGTAATACCAGAATCAACAATTTTCTCCGGTAATCCCTTCCCACCAGTATCCGTGGAATGTCCTGCCGCTGCAAAGAAAAATATATTCTTCGAGTGTAAAAAATATTAACGCTTTTTTAAGTCAAGGAATGTTTTTGTTTGAATTAACTAGATGGAGGTTGTGTTGATAGACGGAGTTATGTGAAAGTATGGAGAAAGGAGAAGACGAAATATGGAAGAGATAAGAGTTCAAGTTCATATGAGAAAATGGTGGAGAAGATGTTAGGTACAAGAACGGAAAACGACACATGACAGACTTAGGACTAGTAAACGATCCGGAAAGCAAACGAGTAGGAATTCTAACTAGTTGCACAAAAGAAGAGTCACAGGGTTGTCAACCTTAGCGATTTATTGCTAGTCTAGCAATTTTTCTTTATCTAACGACCAACTTTGGGGGATTGGTTACTAGTGACTTGCATGGTTTAATAGATTTAGTATGGGCGACTTCTTGTCGATTCAGCAATTTCCAGATAAGCGTGCCGAAAACACCAAGCATGGAAAAATCACGAGTTTCCAGCTACAACATGGCCTTGAAGCCCATCAAAATAAATGGACGATCAAGTAAATACCAATTAACAGATGCGTATATCTCACTGAGTGCATTTGTTCACGCGGCATTTGGCGCTCCACTGCAATTTTAATGTGCAGGTTACGTGACACATTTTACCGAACGGCCCTGTTTTACGTCTTCACATTTCGCTTGTAGCTCGTGAATTGGACTGCATTGAATATCCAAATAATAAATATAGTGTACTTCACAAAAAACGTAACATCATGGAGAAGTCTCAAGAGGCAAAATCGTGACTAGCGATTAATTAGAAGTGTTTGTCACTCTGTAAACAACTGCGCCTAAGAAGCGCTCAAAGAGTTTCCAGCAACGACTGATTTCCTCTCAAAAGAAATATACAACTAGTTCAATTATTCAGTCAAGCGCAGGGCTAAATATCGAATATTGTGTAACATTTTGAGTGCTTTTGACCTCGCACATCTTTCTTCCGATAAAGACGAGGAAAAAAGAAGCTTTCACTGGTTTCTCCAAACGTGCGACACAAGATGGTCAGCAAGACGCTATTTCGTAATTATTGTATTAGACAACTGGATTGAACTCAAGCTTCAGGTTGCTTTAATAGTTTCGAAGTTAACATGTTATTCTGCTAGGCTTCTTAACCAATTTTCGAACGAGAAAACAAACACTGTCTGTTCAAAAATGTTCAAACTAAGCTCAGTAGATGTCTAACGTGTCAACTTGCTATTGCAAAAATATTATGTTGAACTGTATTGAACCTACAAAGAGTTGAGTACTCCCGTGATGCTTTTCGCTTACAAAATCCTGAAGAAACCGTTTTATGATAAGGGAATCCAGACCGTGCTCAAGCTGACTTTAGCATAGACTATATTCGAGCGTTACAGTCGTACTCAGATAAACCAGAATCATAAACCAAGATGAAAGACCGAGCACTCAGTTATTTCGAAAGATTATGTGTTGGAAATGTCGAATGGATTCTACTTGAACCCTGAAAAGTGTGAGGGTTTGAACGTTTTTCTACCTAGCATTTCTTTGAATCGAACACAGCGACCTGCCTACAACGATTCACCATTTATTGGAGGATTTAAAAAAGCTGAAAACTTAGGCACAACTAAAATTCAATGGAATCGATTACCGTTTGTTAACTTGAGAAAATCATGTGAGCACAGTCCTCCTAAACGGAGTGCGGAATTTCGGCCTCGGATTTTCTGATTGAATGTTGCAGGAGGGAATTTCATACCTTGAAAGCAACCTAGTTACGTTTTGAAAATTCTAACTTTGCCGACGAGCAATGCTGTTGTAGGAAAAGCATTTCCAATTTTGAATGCTTTCATAACGAAGGCAACAAATGGAATGTCTATTACATTACTTGATGCAATTCGAAGCATCAGAATCAAATTTTATGCTAACAAAATCCGCTGCAGAGATTTCGTATCGACACAAGCAATGTTTAAAAAGTGTACTTATTATGCAGTTCAACCGTTCAATTATAAGAATGAACAAGTTAAAGACGATACTGATGGACCACGACGTTTAATATAAAAATCAAAGTTTGTGTCATCATATTTAGAATCAAACATGTCGCAGTCTACAACACATTATAAAAATGAAATTTTTGTTCAATTCTAATATTAATCTCCATTGCTCAAAATTATTTTCGATTCAGTGCTTGAAGAATGTAAATCAAATTCAGTCAGTAAAATCAAAATATACCTGGCGGTTTTTGGCAGCATTTGATTTTTTGAGATTGGCAAGTTTTGGCGATTTCCCAACCCCAACGCTGGCGGAGAAAGCCTCTTGTTTGTTGACAACCCTGGAGCGTCATCGGGAGTGAAACGGGAGCTCGACCGGCGCATTCTGAAACAAAACAGAAATGTAAGAGTGACTTGTTCGACTGATCACGCAGAAGTTGAACGATAATCGAAAAAACAAGAAGTATAATCAAAGGGAAAGGGTGAGCTATGAGGATGAAAAAAGGAACAGGTGATAAAAAAGATGAGGATCATCAGAGAGTCGATAAAAATGAATCTAGAAGTGGAGGGAGTAAGCTGTGATGTTTGCGGGATGCTTATCGCAGAATAGATCTTACGGCTTATATGCAACAACTAACAAAAAATAGGAAGTATTGTCAACAATGAACAGTCGATTAGACCATGAACATGACATTTGCTGGCATTATTCTATGGGAATGAAAGGCTTGCTCTTTACATGATGTTCTTATATTACCTATACAGGTTAGAATTTGCGCATGACTTCACGAACCAATTGAAGCCTAGTTATGGAACCTCCTTGCAAGGAGGTACCGAACGACTTTGCACTAAGCATTTCTGCAATTTTACAACTTTGCTCGTCAATTTTCAGATTGACATCTGCGCACGTGCCATTTTTTCACATGTACAGTTGTTCAAGTAAAACTGTGCAAGTGTGCCGCATTCAAAATGCCAGCTGTGCACGTCTACTACATAATGTCTTCTGAACCCGTTTCCTCGGATTAAAAATAGGAGTTGAACAACTGTGGACGCACACGATTGGCACTTAGACAACTTCACACGTAGACACTTGGTACATGAACAGTTGTCCGTCTCAATACGTGCCCAAATAGTAAGGCACTTGCTAGGATGCTTAGTGCAAAGTTGTCCCCATACTCTTGCAAAAGCATTACTGTATCAATGCGAAACTATGCTTCCTCTAAAGTTGCTCGCCTCCTTTAACCTTTGCTTCTTGTTTCATACAAGAAACGGCTTAAACGCCTCTTCAAGAATTTGTGAGATGATAAATGTTTGTTGGGAACATTTAAACATTGCGTTTCATTTCAAATGATATGATGTTGTACGTGCTCTCCAGTAGGGAAATGGAAGAAAAACTACTATTTGACTGAGCCGCCCGTCGATTTCAACCATAGGATGCAGCTCAAAAGCAGCCCTAGAAAATAGAAAAAATGCTCCTGCGGAAATTCAGTTACCGCACGGTCAACTGGAAAACTCAGCAAATCAAATTAAGAAAGACTGAAGTGAGGAAGGAAAAATGGTAGGTTATCCGGCTTGAAGTGAACAAAGAGAGGTCGGTGAGAACAGAAGCAACTCAAGGGAAAGAACAGGAACTGGAGAATCAGATTCTTAGTGAAATGTGAGAAATCGGAGCATGCTGAGGATTGATGTGATTAGGTCGAGAAAAAGGAACGATGAGGAATGTGGAAGGCTGTCGAACAAGAACTCTCATATATCTTACAGAGGAGGGGTAAACGTTGTTAGGGTGAATATGATTAACTTTGCCTAATATGCTTGTTTGAATGTTCCTTATTTTTACTCAAAGTATAGTAAAAATTCAAGAGAGATCTTGGGTAGGTGCAGGGGAAGGTGTCTGGATGTTTGAGGCATTTCGAAGATTCTCAAACTTGAAACAGATAGCAGTAATGAAGAAATGCAATGAACGAGTCCGGTAGATTATCCTGGAAACACACTGTATTATTGGTGAATCGCTGGGTAAAAAACCGTTTAAAACTCGTTTTCTTATCAAGAGATTCATCTCTTTGGTCGAAAATTAAGGTATCGAGTTGAAAAGTTTTTTTGATTCACTGGAAGTCTAAACATGGTCATGCTGCTTGGGATCGTTCCGAGAATGTTGCTCGTGTACGAGACAGTCCAAGGAGTTTGAGAAAAAGCCCTGGTCACGCCCTCAGTATCGGCCGACTTCCGCCATTAAAGTATACTGAGAGCAAACAGTATACCCAAGAGAGAAATTTCGCCAATGCGCGTTAGTTGGCGTCAGATAGAAGGGGCGAACCATCAAGGAATGGGTATTCAAAAATTTCCGATTTTCAAGATTTCTACTAAGTATATGAAGTTCTAACCAAATGGATCAATTTTTATCTAAGTATTTTTTAACTTCCCCACAAAAGAATGAATCTTTCACGGACAAGAATAATATTCCAAGAAACATAATAATTCAAATATGAATTTCCTACAAGAAAAATTTTTCGCTCAAGGAAACTGTAAACTCCTAGGTTTGATTTATTAATTGAAACGATAAGGAAGAAAACCAATTCTTTTAGTTACACTCCCGTACTCGTTAGGAGAAGGAGTTTTAGATTGAATTATAAATCTTCCACGAATACGTGATTTTTGAACCAAACATTGAATAGTTACGTTCTTAGTTGTAGAAATTATTTACTTTCTTGATTCTAAGCATACAATATTATGATTCACTGCACCAATTATGTACAAGGCTGAGTATATCATTTGCTCAATGATTTTCTACAAGGCCCTCAAGAAACATGAAAAACAATGTTGTAAAATTACATTGCGAAACGGAGCAAACAATCATAATTTTAGCCTTGAAAACACGTGCCGAAAGGGAATGTCTACTCTTAAAAATTGCGTATTAGTCGTCCTCTAATGCCCGAAAAGTTATTTGATTGAAGATTATTCAGCAATGATAAACTCCGATAAAGAAATATAGGAGAGTTACAAGTAGCAAAAATCGATTTCCCACTGAAAATGGAACAGTTTTGTTTCAGGCTATAACAAAGAGATTCTAAAAAAGATAAAAAACATTTCCGAATGAAAAGTAAAGTTTTATACGAGCTAAATTGAAATGATGATTTGTTACTGGAAAAAGAGAATCACGGACAGAATACATCATTTGTAAAACTCATCTAAAATTTTGAACAAAAAGTGTAAACTTTCGTCCAAGAAATGAACAAATTTTGGAAAGAATAAATCGATTCTCATTAAGATGAGTCCATCCTTACCCGAATAAATTATATCATGAATGATTGTTTAAATTTTAACTGGTTCGCCAACGAAAAATTGCGGACGGAAAATTTCCAACAGAAAATTGGCAAAAGGAAATGGCTGACGGAAAATCCCTGATGAAAAATTGTCAATAAATGATTGCCGACGGGAAATTGCCACGAAGAATTGCTGGTTGAAAATTGCTAACGGAAAAAGAATGACAGGAAATTGCCGATGAAAAACTTCTGACGGGAAAAAACTGACATAAAATTGCCAACGGAAAATGTTCGTTGGAAAATTGCTGACTGATAAGTGCCATCGAAAGACTGCCGAAGCATTCCATATGCGAAAATGTAAACTTTTCGAATTCAAACAATTGAGAAGATCGTTTGTAAATAGATATTATCAATTTATTTGATAAAAACAATGAAATGTCCCTATCTATCACGATATTCGATGATTGTATCTCTAATGTTTGAATGATATATTGCTAAACATCTTGTTTATCTTTGATATTCTTTCATCTTCGAGCGTTGAATTTTGGAGCGATACATATCAATTCTCAACCACACGGTCAAGTCTTAACAAAGATAGATTATCAGATAAAATCTCCCAAAACGAGATAAAATTTTGAACAGAAGAGACAAATGCTAACATGGAAGTTTGATTCTTACCCAAAAAAATTTTTTTGTTGATATACATATATATATATATTGTGAAAGTTACCATAAAGAGCTAGAAAAGCAGCCAAAGTAAGAAACAGCGTAATGAACTTCATTTCTTTTGCAGAGAAAACCGCTCAAATAAAAATTTGGTGAACATGTGAGTTTACTGAAATTTTACAGTAGTATTCGTAACAGTTGCTATCTCTTTCGTTAATTACGAGTATACGTCACATATTTGTTAAATGGATCAGGGAAGGGAAAACTTTCCGTTATTTTGGATGAGGGAGATTCTTGATATCTAGTACATTGAGCAACATACACGCTCATGTATGGTGGACAATGTAAGAAATTCGTTCACCTTCAAGAATCGTGAGCTGATTACGCACATCTTTTAGCGAATGAGATCATTGAACGCTTATCTATTATGTGAGGATGATTTTCTGAATGGAGACTCTCCTTTCTCCTATTTTTAGGGTGTACAAATTTCCAGAAACCCTACACCCACTTTATCCGCAGAATTTCATATTTCTACTAAATTTATCAATCATTTTTACTACAGAATTACTCAGAATACTTTGACATATTTCTAAGTCTCTTATAACCTTTCTGTTGGAATGGCCTCCGGTAGTCATTTGGAGGTCATCTGAAAGTCAAATTCTCTTTTGAATTATCTAGCTTCTCTTTTGACTATGACTAGGCATCAAACCTACGTATTCTTGTGTTTTTATAATTGCTGATCACGAATCTGGTATCTTTGTGACACTGGCATGTACGGGTCTAGGTTGGATAAAGGCCGAACTTTGTTATTCGAATGATAAAATGTCTCCGACCTCAGATTAAAGATTACACCTCATCCGAAGAAGGCTATTTAAGCTATTTAGAATTCATCTGCTGAACGAATCCTTTTTAAAATTGCTCAGCTCATGTGTGAGGAGTGAGATTGAATGTTATCTCTTACAAATCGATCAATCTTTTACAAAGAAGCATGTTCTCTTTAGTTAAATATTTTTTTCAAATAAAAAGTTCATAGACCAATATGAAAACCCCATAAAATCATGGTTTTTTGCGTTCATCTAAGTCAATATTCTGTAGCTAATCACAGGGGTGCCTTCTCGCCCCTCACGGGACCTGGAAAATGGGTAGGCGTTTGACCAACATTTTTCCTTTGACCAGTCAGAGGAGTGCCATCCGGCCCCCACGGGAAATAATGTTGGTCAAACGCCTACCCATTTTCTAGGTCCCGTAAGGGGTGAGAAGGCACACTTGTGATTGGCTATAGAATATACTAATTTTTCAGAAACAATCACCCATAGAAGAATAATGTATGAAACAAAAAATATGTATTTCAATGAGATCTACAACTTTTATCTGGAACATTTTTTTTCATATTGTATATTAGCTGAGAGAAAACTAAAAAAACCAGAATTTTTATGGTTTCTTCATGATTTCACCATAAAAATCAAATTTGCACCAGTTTTTACTATCATATTTGTAATCAGCGAGTCAAAATACGTATGTATAAGGAGTGCGAAGGAAATTAGGCATATCGCCTTTTCGAAAGTAAACACCATAAAACGATTCATTGCATCAGCTGACGACCTTTCCCCCAACGCACAGCCAGCTGAAGAATTTTTTTATTCAAAGTATGATGCAAAGTATCATCTGGAAAATTTTCAACCGGGAGGGAATCAGTGAAAATCTTTTTCTTTTTTACGTACGTGGGTGGCTGCCGTTGCCCATTCCACCCATAGATTCGCAGCTGACGTTCACTGCACTTTATGTTACCACTGAATGAAGCATTTTATGAATTATTAGTCGAGAAGATTTTGGTCACAAAAATCTGTCACTGGCTCCCGTCCTATACGTTTAACTAGTGTCGAGCGAAAGATTTGACGCCGAGGACCGGTGTAGGCATTCGATGCTATCGAATGTCCACATCTTAACTCGTATGTCGACAATCGACTGCGCTCAGGAGTTTTCGTTTTCTGCATTTATCCTCTCCTCTGGCCAAATCATTAGGTGAATGCGAGCCTTTTAGACAATAAAAATCCAGCTGCAGATGTTAGGGGTTTCAGAGATTAAAAATCCCACAGGATTAAGTAATTCAGGCATTGCTTGGAGGCTTATTATGAGAGTTGGGGTTATTGGGGATTTCAGGAAGGGATTCGAGTTGGAGGGTTCAATGTCTGACGATATCCTGTAGAAGAGGGGAATATAGATATGTAAAAACCAGAAAAGAGTATACATAGAGTGAAAAATCTAATCCAATCAACATAGAAAGTGGTAAAATTCAAAATGTAATCGATCACACACTGCATATAGGATGCGTTTTGTATTGCCCAGCCAATCTTCTTGTTATGTTGATACAACCGCTTCTTAGTCTTTCCATCAATCCTGGGTTTTTACCTTCGATTTGAACCAGCCGAAGCTGTCGCCGCATCATAAACTGAACAAGTGATGTTGCTGAGGTCGGAATCCTCTTAGAGATTCTCACGAAGGGTCTTCAGCCAGATCATGGGGCTTGAATGGTAATGTTTCTCCATATTCTAAAATCGCCATCACATCTCAAGGGAAGCCTTCTTATAACAGTTGTACTCGATGTCGCTTTCTGCGGCTTGTTCTTGCAGTGGTCTGGGAAGTCATTGTCAGGCCGTTATCAGTTATTATGGTTTGTTTCTGGCCTTCCTCTCTCTCAACAAGCTCTTCCTGTTCACGACCAAAAACCTAAAAGTTGACCTCCTCGAGGTGGTAGAAGAGCTTGTATTTGAGGACTACAAGAGACTCCGTCTAGGGCAAAGGGATCTGCAAAATGAGGAGCTGTCCAGGACTCCTCGCTGTGTCTTTAGCCTGATGGCATCGTGTTTGACGCTTTGACACGACGATGTCTTTTTGGTGAGCAGTTGTGTCCCTCCAATTGCCGAAGGACCGCAGAGATGCATCCTCTCTTTCAACCTAAAATTACGCAGTAGCAATCGGCATCTATCGTACAAATGCAACTCTACCCGCTTTTAGGTCGGGACCTCCGCAGGACTTCGCCTTGTTCAGAAGAATCAGTTGCCAAGCTTCAGTTGCAGGGTTGGCAGCGGGAAATACGAAGTCCTCTTCCCTGTGGGAGGAGGCCTCGAACCGAGGTCATCGATTAAGAGGCACTGTCTTGAGTGCCCCCAGAGTAGCCTTCTCAAAGAGCTACTATTGCTCAGCTGTGAGCAACGTTTCAAGGTAGTTCGTGTCCAACTGTACCGCTGGCTGAGTTTAGGTCTCTAAGCAGCTGTTAGTACACCCCCTGATGACACTCTGTTTGCTAGCCGCTGAATTCTGAGCACCCGAAGGACCTGGGTGCACAGATACTGCCTGAGTTCGGCTATATTGAGAGGCAGATGGGGGAAAGGTTTGATGTTAGAACCCTCCCGGGCTACATCTTCTTATCTTGAGGTGAGTCTCTCCTTCTGCCTTCTGTATTTTGAGTTCAAATGAGAGTTCATTTTGAGTCCTACGATTTTCCGGAAACAAAAGTATAGTATCTCCTGCAGAGCCCCGTATTCAGGGAAATGACTAATAAGTCATTACGCCGTCCTCGAGGATGGCGTCTGGTGTTCTCGAGAATTAATTTTGACACCTCCGTATGACCTAGGTGCCAAAGTATCCAGAAACGTCCACTTCACACCCCTGACTAAGAAGGATGGTCTCAATGAATGTCTGATCGTTTGACCTTTGATCCGTTGACCTGGGGAGGCAAATTTTTTTATTGGGTAATATTTTGAATGAAAATTGGTCTATTTTGTTGAATTTTGAACAATTCCGTTGTAGAATCGCATCTTCTTACATTGAGGATTCATTCCTTTTGGTAAGCAATGTAATAATTTCTGTTGAAATTTTTATTTGTTTGTAGGAATTCTGGAAAACTTTTCAAATGGCATCTTTACTTATTTTGTATTTTTCTCACGGTTAGGAGCTGAAGTCCCCCAGGAAAAGAATCGTTTTTCTCTAGTGTAAGAATGTTTTTTTTTTTCTACCAAAAATGTAACTATTCCATCCACGTCGAAATATTTCTTTCGATTGGTAATTTATCTATTCTAGTTCGAAATCTGTGTGTTCGATACATGTATTCTATAAGTCTATACGTTGCACAGAAAGTACTTCAAGTGATTTTTGTAGATTTTTAGATAATTAGGTAACTGGCATCAAATAATATAACTCTTTTTAAAAAAATGTTCAAAAAGTTTGAATAAGCACAGCTTCAATTCCCACCATATGGAGATATTACTTCTGCCGGGCGTCCCACGATGGCTTACGTGTTTCTCTAGAATTTTGTGTAATAGGAATGAAATGTATAGATATATGTCGAAACGAACCCGTTCTGTTCGATTCGTTTGGCATCGAACTGATGGATCTCAGACAAAGGCACCGAACGCGTCCTTAGGTTGCGGATGGAGGGTCCCTGTACCGAGGGTTTCTGCAGAAAACGGTTACGAAAACTAATAAGCATTTGCGGACAATTGTCCAGGGATGGTCCCGAAGTAGAAGCTATCAATCTAAGGCGTCAAGAACCGTGCTAAAAGCTGAATGGCACCTTGGTGTGGTGTCTTCTACGGTGTCTCTAGAATAATGGGCGACCTTCTAGAACATACAGCCTCGCTCTCGCATGCGTGGCTCTGCGAGGGTGGATAATCCCTCCCCTAGCTACTCGTGGAATTAAATATGGAAGCACAGCAAACAAATTATATTATGAATGCGGTTCAAAAAGATCAAACGCGCACAGCACCCGACAATTGTTCAGACAGTATTGCCGATCTTTCCAGAGTTCAGGGTGCTGAATAAAATGGAAATACGATGACGAACCGGCGAAACAATCAACGTTCTTTATGAAAGGACCAACTCGACAATGACCTGCTAAGTTGCTATGATGCCAGTAGAGTTTTGTAAACTTTGTGAAATGAAGAATAATTGTCGTCTCATTTGTTCCAAATTTTCTAACCCAAAATCGTGTCAAACCAAAAAGGGAGTTCTTCAACCGAATAGTTGGGACCACAACAAAAACAATAGAAAATGTTATGATTGAAGATAACTCTTGAAACAAAACAGATATTTTCAATCAAAAAAATTGGACTTGCCTGATATATAATTCCATTTCAAAACTATTTTTTTGGGGCAAAATAAGGCCAAATTTGTTGAGTTGAGAATAAAGTCCATTTCCACTTAGAACATTAATTTCTTAGTGAAGAAGGGGAATGTTCAACAATATAAATTCAATCTAAAAATCCTGTTGAAATTCGGAGCATACAAGCATATCTAGTAAGGAATTTTCCACCTAAATATGTAATTTTCGAAATAGGAGTAAATTTTTTTACAAAATAGTTTAGTCATCATCCAGGTTATTGAATTGCATAAATTGTAATATTAATGCATTTTTTCAACCAAGATTAAAAAAAAAAGTACACAAATAAATTGAGCGCTTCATACTGCATAGCCGAAAAAAGTTGAAAATTTCGTAATAATCGAATTGAATAAATGGCCTGAAAAAGAACACACTACGCGTACAGTCTTTGTACTTACGTATATTTGTGTAAAGATCTTTCGGAACTCCAAAACAGAATGCCAATTAATTTAATTTATTGATTGTAAATTCCCTTTTTTTGAAACACTGCGTCTCCAACGATACATTCTTATGGCGTGTCTCGTGCTGCGCACTCGATGAAAATCCGTCCGAAACGGTAAAGAACTTTTGCTGCTTCATTTTTCCCCTAGGTTGTGTATTTTTTCTATAAATTAAAATTTCAAATTTTATTTTCCAGGAACAAAAAAAAACTGCGCTTCCGGTCAGAGAGCTAATGATAATAAATTCAAAGACCTTCTTCGAGTGAACAGTTTCCTCTATCAATCTCTTGTCCTAGCCTTTGTCATTTTTCCAGAATTTTAATATTTCATTTTCATAGTTATTTTCGCTGACTGTTATAAAAATTATGGATCCAAAAAAAATTCCTTCTATTTTCATTTTTGATGTAGATTTTATGGACAAAGCAAAAACTACTTGTTCTTTCAAAAGGAAATTAGGAGCAACTTTGTAGATCTTATTTTGGTGCACACTTTTTGGTGAGTTTCTTCTTCATGGGTTGCATAGTTTGACCAAAAAATTAAGGTTTCTATTTTTAATTATTCTTTGTGCGACTCAAATTCGGATTATCCATTTTTTGAGGAATATTCAAAGAGTTCCAACGATATTCTTGTAGAGCTCATAAAAAGAAACATTTTATGTGACTTCCTTCATATCTCGCGTTGTTTTGATGAAAATCCTCATCTTCGCTTATATTTTTTATTTTGAAAATAATATGACTGACGATTTTCTTTTCATCAAAAAAGGTCATAAGGAAAAATTTTTTCACTAATTACGTAATTCAGGATGCTTCACTTACAATTTTTTATGTTGAAAAGAGTGATCCTGCAGTTTCAAGAATGCTTCAAATTCTTGAATTTTTATCCAAAATTGCTTGCTAACGAATTCGTCTTCCATCAATCAGTACATAAATACATACATGCATCACACATATATACATACATGCATGCATACATGCATACATGCATACTTGCATACATACATACATACATACCCAATTCCAAAAACCTTTTTTTGGGTTATGCGGGGCTCACAATGTAAAAATTTGACAAAAACGGGAGGGAGAAAGTCAAATTTCACACAAATCTAATACCTCCTTGAATGGAAATGCAAAAATTACATGGTCATCAAAAATTAGAGAAAAATTCTCACGGAAACAAAGTTCGAAGAAATAGTTAATTTTTCAACCAGGGGAATCGATTTTTAACTATAATGATTATGAGACAAGAATAAATAAAGACAGATTATCAGAAAAATACAACAGTTTCTGTCAACTATGTTACAAAATGGGTAACGAACGTTATGAGGGTCAAGCTTATAGGGTAAATCAGCAAAAACATAGATACATTTTTTACATATAACTAGAAAAATAATATTTCTGAAGGGACAAAGTCTTTTCATCCAACAGGATAATTTATTATTTGTAAAAAGTCTGATTCCTAACAAACTAAATTAATTTGCAGTCGAATATCCAACAATATAGTACTTCGAAATCTAGGATGGAACTATCCTACCAAATGGAGAATCAAATATGCTGATAAGAATTTAACTCTATTAGTTGAAATTGACGTCCTGGTTAATGTATCTATTTAATTGGAGAATAATTTGTTTTTGGTTGTTGTCAATTCGTCTACATTCGTAGAGTTCAACTTGTTGGATATTTGCCTTTTTTCGTTTGTCAAATAGAAATTTTTTGAACGGAAAGTAGATGTTCTATTACACATCTGGAACTAATTTTTCCTATTTAAAAATCAAACTATTTTGTCAAACTCCTCGCATTTTTCTGGAGAAACGGAAACGATTTTTAAACTGCTTCTGAGTGATCGGTTGAAATTTAACCATTTTCTGGAGAAAATCTAATTATTTCGTTGAATAATCATCTACATTCCCGAGTGTAAGATAAACAGAAACTGTTACTGCGCTCACATGAACCTTTGCTGCCTGCAGAGTATCTGTTCGGCGCGAGACAGTTGAACGCAACGTAGTCATAGTTACTGCCACGGCAGTAATGGTTACGGTCTCGACCGTAATAGTTCCTGTTTGGTCCGTATTCATCAATGCCGCGCAGTGTTTTTCTTTATCTACGTTGCGTATCTGTTTAGTATTATTTAAAAAAAAATCTTAAAGATAATTTCATATGAATATTATATAAGAATAATTAAAAACTCATACGTTGATACATACATGTAGTGAAAAAACAATAAACGATACTTCTTATTACTTTTTCAGGAATTCGTTTCCTTAAAATATATTCCAGTATTGCCTATTTATGTATTGATCGTATTGATAAAATAATAAACGAACCTATATAGAATAATACGAAAATAACCTCAGAAGTCATCAAGTTGAAAGTCGTAACCCGGAACGACGATCCTCTTCTCCAATTTATTTAGTTTCTCAATGCATTGAATTCAATGGGCAATGTGCAATGTCAAAGTTCAAATAGAAAACCATTAGATTTCAGTGGAACCGAAATTTTGTCCGCCATGAGGCATCAAATTTCGAAGTACTACTCATTAGATTGCATTGCTCTACTACTACTGCGCTCGTCGGAGCGGTTCGAGTATTATCAGTAACTATTATCGTCAGCAGAGCAACTGCTACTGCGAAACGTTTTCAGGTGGCGTGCAGTAACTGTTACGGTGTAGTCGGGATAGTTTCGTCGCTGGCAGTAGCAGTCACGGTTTACCTACAATCTGTCTTCATTCACAGCTGTAACGGTGAGCGCAGTAACAGTTACGGCGTGAACAGTAACTGCTCAGGTTTACTCCTCTCCGTAATTTTGTCAAAGTCGTAGCTTGTACGCAGGAAATAAAGATTTTGCGTTCAAAATTGACCTTTCAGATTGAATATTCATTTTTCATGGAAGGAATATCTTCATCAGTGGCTAAAATAACCTTCCTTAGAAAAAAATCAACTTTCTTGATGAAAAATCAATTGCCTTCGTAGAAAATTGGTCTTTTTGCGTAACAATCACTTTTCACAGCAACCGTTGATAAATTATAAAAATGTCGAATGTCGAATACGTAAACATCAAATGTTTATTACCTTTATTCCGCACAGATTTGGCGGAAATTACTCTCCTCGCCAAGAACGGAGTGATTTATGGATAATCTTTTCAATAAATGTTGTTCAAAGAAGATGTGACATTGGGAAAATAAATATACACTGAATTTGGATAATACACAATACTTTATTCAACAAAATAATAGCTGATATTGGAAACCAAATAGTTCACAATTTTTCTGAATTGACTAAATTATTTACCAGAGCCGCTTCTGGCAGCTTTGCTTCTAGGAGATCCGCTACCGGGAGCTTCGCTTCCAGAAGCTCCGCTTCCGGAAGCTTCGCGTTTGGGAGATCTGCATTCAGGAGCATTCATTTTTGTTACATATGCTTCTGGCACTATACAATCTATACTATAAAAAGATGCTTTTACTGGGTGCATCACTCTAGGATAATTAATTTCAGCATTTGCCAGTTCAACTCGCTCATCATTCTTATTGTAAAGTCCAAATTCGGTATTAGTCCGTCTATCGATTGCTGATACATACCATTCCTCAGCTTCATCAAGAAGTAGATGAAAAGGAATACGAATTAATTCGATTTTATCTCCCTTCTCTGGTCCAATAAAAATTTTTTCAGTTATAACGAGGTTTTGCACTTGCTCACCGGTATTAAAATAATGTGCACTGTCAGGACCAAACTTCATCGAGCACCCTGACTCTGAAAGAAAGAGAACATTTTTCAATTCGAGAAATGTCAGCCCTGTTGATTCAGATAAAGGAATGTTTTTGTCCAAGATGGATGGGGGTTAGCCGTGTTGAGAGGAAAAGCTATTTGAAGATGTGGAGGAAAAGCAGAGGAGGTGTTATGGAGAATGTGGAAGTAAAAATGTTGGTGGAGAAACAATAAATAAGAGACTTGAAGAGACAACAAAAAACGTCACATGCGAAAGTTTGGCTGACGGGAAGGTACCGGAAGCAGAAAGAGTAGAGCAAAAATAGGGATTGTTAGCTTCTTGAGCCAAAGAGAAAGGCAGGATTCGAGGCAGGTGCTAGGGATGAATTCGCAAAGCATACAAGAGCTTGGCCTGCTAGTAGAATGTTGGATGAGAATATCGGAGGAAGGTTGATCAAAGGGAGAGGACGAGCAGTCAGAGGGGAATGAGGAAGTTGCAATAAACAAATTCTTTTCAAAGCATTAACTAATGAATTAATCCCATTGTCATTCTTTTTTTGGCCTCCGAAATGATCAAGTACACGTCAAGTACCTTCGCGTTGTACAGCGACCGTATCGTTCATGTCTCCATGTAATGTTATTCTTTCGCTCAAATCGCATTCTTCCATTACGTCATTCAAACAGTCCCAAAAAGTGTCTTTTGTTTTTTGCTATCACCTTCGAAAGTAGAATGGCACGCTACAATAAAGAGTCTTCTGATTCCAACTTTCATTCTCACCCATAATAATCTAGGAGATACACACTCATACACCTTATTAACCTCACATTCCTTTTTATTAGTTTCTGGTACGCACAAAATAACTATCGTCCTTACGCGCATAGTATCCCGCAAATCCTTCTCTTTTAGACCATTTGAAACTCTGGCATTTCACACTCTCAGTCTCGATGCATCACCTGAAACTTTCCCAGCGGCATGCAGTACGTTGGAAAATGGTGCAATTTCTAATGAAACGAATGCTCTTACAATTATAAAGTAGAAATTTGACCAATTTTTAACAAAATTAGAAAATAAGCCTCAATACGTAAGTTTTCTATAGGTGAGCTTATTTGTGAACATTTTGTTGAACGCCAAAAAACTAGGAACCTCTTCAATCAAACAGCCTTATTTCCAACAAAAAAACAACTCCTCTTAAGAATGGATGAAATTCTAACAAAATTGTTAGAAATCAAACTATAACACAATTTTCATCAAAAGAAAGGATTTTCCAAGCGAATCATTACGTAAAAGACCAGTAATATCTTGCACCCGGAAACGTTGGTTTTCGAAGAAAAAAAATTATCACTCTTCCACCAAAATAAAGCTTTCACAACTAGAAAGTTTAATCCCTGGCTGTAAAGACGCATTTCCTGTTTAGTAGCTGGATATTCAGTTTGAACCTGAAGAGGCGATGCTTAAAAAAAAAACAGTTTATTTTCAAACCAGAAATATTTACTTTTTAACCGAAATCTCAATGATTTTTCAAAAAATAATGAAATCCCTATCAAAAAGATAAGGTTTTCAAACTTGGAGCTCATAAGAAGACTTTTTGTGAAAGCGTGGTGGTTCAAGGTTTTCCGTTCACATGAATGAGCCTGACGAGAACCTACAAATCCAGTTGTTCTAGTGGGTATCTGGTCACTGCTCTTCTTCGAATAGTAGGTTTTACAAGTTTTTACAAAAGAAAACCATTTCTTTATATGTGTATAAATGTGCTGTTGAACATACCAAGAAGAGCTAGGAAACCAGTCAAGGTGTAAAACAGCGTAACGAACTCCATTATTCCTGAATATAGAAAATTCTGCCCAAGAAAAAATTTTTTGAACATGTGAATCACTTGATGTAAAACAGCTTTACTTAACCAGTCGCTATCTTCTTTGTTCTCGAGAATAATACGTCACATATTTGTAAGAGAGATTAGCGCTGAAAAACATTCCATCAGAGGAATTAGTCTTGAAATATTTGATTTACCCTCCGCTTTAAACGGGCACAGACTGTACAAATTAATGATGTTTCATGCATTAAGCAATAAACGCGCATGTATCTCACACAATATGTAGAAAATGTTGTTTACCTACAAGAATCGAGAGTTGATTGCCACACATTTTTTATCAGAATTAGGTTGAAGAACATCACATACATTATGTGAATTATGAGAAAATGTAGAAAAAGTCATTAGAAAAAAATTCGTATTTTGATGAGATCCACACTTTTGTGAAGGGAAATTCAGCAGGATTTTGCGTATGAGCTGAGATAAATCCAAAATCTATTATCTCCACGGTTTCTACATAGTTAACCATGAAAATAACTATTCATCGCTATCACTATTTCTCAAAAACTATCACTCTTGAAGAAGAAACTTGCACCAATTAGTACCCCTCTCGTGTAGTCACGTCGCTCTGGATTTTACTTTTGCTTGATTTAACGATCAACTCATGCTCATGATAGATCGATGAATTCTGGTCTGTCAGCCGCATTGAGTTCATTGTTCAGAACTCGATTTCTCTCCACTTGCCCTGTCATCTTTATCTTCAAAAACACCTAGCGGTATTCTGATAGCCCGTCTGAGATTTTATCGTTTTTGATGTCACTGTGTCCTGGATCCAAACCAGGAATCGCAGGACCCTACATAACTCAAAGAGCGCGTCTGGATATTGACCACACACTATAACCAGTGTATTATTTGCACAGCCCATGACGTGATAGCCGTGACTTGTAAGTGGATGAAGCAGTTATGGGTGGTTTGCTTACTCCCCTAAAGTATCAGCTTGAGGCAACTTCAATGTCCTTGAAGGCTCTGATCGCTGAAACTTCCTGCGTCAGTTGGCCTTCGATCAGGTCAACTGCTCTGCATGGGCACTTTCAGGTCGAATAACCAGCCTTTTTATCGTGATCCTTCCAGTGGAGTGATCTTCTTGTCGTGGATACATCTAACCACAAGTCTCCGTACCGTTTTCAGTGGGGATGATGTTAGGTTGATCGGACGAAATTCGCAAAGTGAGGAATAACTAATTCTGCCTGCTTTCAGAATAAATTCAACTCGCGAACCTACCCATGCCGACGGGACAGAGCCTCTGCAAGAAATGTATGTTAAACTTTGGAAATCATAACTCGATCGCTCATGCTGTCTAGCCTAATAAAGTTCAAAATTTCATGATAATCGAATTAAATGAATTGCCAGAAAAATAACCATCTCATAAATGTGGAGCTTCAAAAATATCCAACTAGCAAATATCATGCATCAACGAAAAGTGAAAAGTAATCTTCCCTATTGTTCTATTTTTCATCTGCAACCAATGTTTTCTATTCGGAAATGAAACTATTTGGTCAAATATGGAATTTGGTTGATGAAAAATCAATTGTTTTCGTAAGAAATTTGTCTTGTTGCGTGAAAATCCGTACTCTGCAAGCGGCTTCGTTACTTTTTCAAGTAAAATGAGGAAGAAGAGGGAAAATGTCCCGAAATTCTAACTCATATAATAGACGGCTCCATAATGTTGGATGGAAGATTTTTTATTTGCATTGGAATTCGATTCTTTGAAATTTAAGCGATAACTTTTCGTAATAACGTTGATAAATTATAAAAATGTCGCATGTATCTAAATTCTTCAGATAATTTACGACCAAATCACAGTATTTATATACTTATTTCTAGTTCAGGCTGCGATTGCTTTTATCAAAAAAATAATATCTCATTCTTGTGCATTTTAATTGATGACGGGAACATCGGATGTTCATTACCTTTTTACCGTACATATTTAAAAGGAATTACTCTGCTCGTCAAAAACGAAGTGATATGTGAATCAGCTCTTCAATAAAAGTTGTCTAAAGAAGATATAAAATTGGGCAAATGAATGTCGACTGAAGTCAGATATTACACAATTTTTTATTCAGCAAAATACCAGCTGTTATTGAAAACCAAAGGGTTAACAATTTCTTAGGAGCTTGCTTTTTTTTCTATAGATTCTTCTGGTACTAAACAGTCTACTCCATATGCAGCTGCTTTGACCGGGTTCATCACTCTAGGATAATTAAGTTTACCGCTTGCCAGTTCAACCCGCTTACCTTTCTTGTTGTAAAGTCCATATTCGATATTAGTCCGTTTATCGAATGCTGATACGTACCATTCTTCAGGTATATCAAGCATCAAATTAAACGGAATACTTACTAATTCGAATTTATTTCCCTTCGCTGGTCCCGTGAATATCTCCTCAGTTAATGTGATTCTTCCCACTTTCTCACCGGTATTAACATATTTAGCCTTATCAGGACCAAATTCCATCGAACATCCTGACTCTGAAAGAAAAAGAAAATTTTTGAGTTCGAGAAATGTCAGCTCTGTTGATTCAGATGAAGGAATGTTTTTCCCGAAATGGCTGGATGTTAGCGGTGTTGAGAGGGAAAGCTATGCGAAGATGTGGAGAAGAAAGAGGAGGTGGCATAGAGAAGATAAAAGTGAAAATATTAATGGAGAAGCAGTAGAAGAGGAGTTAAAGGAGGAAACGGAAACCGACACATGCGAAAGTAAGACTGAGGGAACGAACTGGAGGGAAAAAGAGCATTTGACTAGTTAGCACCGTTGCACGTTCCTCATAAAAATGAAAATTGACTCTTCGAAATAATTATGAAATTAGAAACACCATAAAGGAGCGTGATAATACGTGTCGATTGGCTAAACGAACCGGAAATCCTCTAATTCGAATTCAGTTTCGGAAACTCAGAAGTTTGGTTCGACCTTATTCGGGTATTTGATTGCAATCAGAATTCCTGACCAAGCATAGTACTGAACAGCTACTCTGGAAACTAAAACTGATTCCAAAATTGCCTCCAAGGAAACGAAGATACAATTGTAGTATTATTCGAATTCTCTACAGCGCTTTATATAATTCACCATGAACTTATCCTGTGTGAAGTAAGATCTTTGAGAATATCCTACTCCGTTATCTTTTGTTTTGAATCTTCTTTATCTAATCGATAACAGCAAGTAAGAAATAATGTAGGTTAACTGGTAGATAAGTTAGACGTCAAGAATAGAGGACGCCAGGGCTTTACCTTGGCTCTCCTACTATTTTAAATCAACACTTATGATCTATACAGCAACCTCAAGCATTGTAAATGTCGAAAACATGCAGGTAATTTTACACATCATCTTTCAGGTCCATTCCTTACGTTCAAGGGATTGATAGAGCTAGTACAGGAGCAAATTAATGGCGTAGTAAGTTGGGATCAGAACCACGGGCGTTAGATCAACCCTGCGAAAACAGAGGAAATTATAGTCGGTCCTTCCCCTCCCGGTCGACAGGAATAATTGCGTCTTTTCCACAAGTGAAGATCTACGACCTTGACGTTGGATCTTAAGAAGTGGCTAGTGATCAAGGTTACGTGGTAACCGTACTTCATTCTAGAAAGAGCAAGTCATTTCGAGGAAGACATTTAAAGTAATTCAGCAACTAAAAAGGAACAAAGAATCACTATCAACATCTACGCAAGTTTTTTTAGTTCAGAGTCTTGTCCTTCCTATTTTTGTATTTGGGTGTTCCGCTTCCAACGACATAACTGTCGAACTCAATAAGCAAACTTGAGCGAGCAATGAATGCTTGTATTCGCTCAATATATAGTATCCCAAAACATGAATACAAAACACCATACAGACAGCGTGCATTCCTTTCTCATTTCACCAAAAAAAGACGATTTCTTTCAAGTTCAATGACATTATAAAGCCTGATCAGCATAGGCTATTTGAAAGAAAAAAGGTCTTCAAAATTCCTCGATATGGATTATATAAGGTTCAAAAATTCCTCATTGCTCAGGGTGCGTGGCTCTAGAATAAGGTTCCATCATCGATCTGGTGTTCACCATCTTACTTCTACTTCGAATATTATTTTCATGACTGACTGTTGAATATGGATAATTCTACTTCAGAAATCACAAATTGGTTGTCTCCAACTATAGCTTTCTTCTTTTTGGTTTATATTATTAACCCAGTGATTTACTAATTCGTCCATATTATTCTCCGAAATCTAATATACTTCCTAACAAGTTTCACTATCCAGTTTTTACTGGCTCAGTCTAGGCAAGGGAGAAGTGCAAATGTAAACCGAAAAGCAACAGCTCACAAGGCAAATGAAGGATGATTGATGAAGCAGTGGTGTTCTGAGCACCAGTAGGATGCGCGGTAACTGTGGGCAGAAAAAGAACAAAATGGATAAATCGAACACAGCGACCTGCCTAACAACGATTTTCCATTTATTGAAGGATTCAAAAAACCTGAAACTTGGGCACAACAAAAATTCAATGGAATCGATTACATCTTGATAACTTGAAAAATCATGTGAGGGCAGTCCCCTCAAACGAAGTGCAAAATTTCGGCCTCGGATTTTTTTATTGCATGTTGCAGGTGAGAATTTCATATCTTAAGAGCAACCTACTTACGCTTTGAAAATTCTAACTATGCCGACAAGCAATGCTGTTGTAGAAAGAGCATTTCCAATTTTCAATGCTGTTATAATGAAGGCTACAAACGGAATGTCTATTAAATTTCTTGATGCAATTCTAAGGATCAGAATCAAATTTTATGATAACAAAATTTGCTGTAGAGATTTTGTATCGACACAAGCAATGTTTGAAAAGTGTACTTATTGTCGGCTTAACCGTTTAAGAATAAGAATAAACAATTAAAAGACAATAAGGAGAAGGTCATTGTATTTTGAAGTGTGCAAGATCTTGAACTGACGAACCATGACGTTTAATATAAAAATCAAAGTTTGTTTCATCATATTTGGAATCAAACATATCGCAGTCTACAACACTTCATAAGATAGTACATTGTGTGGCTAGGACTCAGAACAGTCGATTTTGAGTCCGTCCCGTACACGATACTTTTTGCCTCGAAAATATTAAAAATTAGCGTTTCTCAGTCACATGAATGTAATTACATAACTGACATTTATATATATGAATACAAACGAAAGAAAAAAATGTCACTTATCACACACACAAACACACACACACACAACTGTGAACACCGCACTTGTTTGCTACGTTTGCTACCGCGCCACCATCTTGAATCACTTGAGCTAATTTTCAGGCAGCTGATAGATGAAAAAAGGGCTGCGCATGCGCAGTAGTACCGCCCTAAAAAGTCCTGTTTTTACAGTCGCAACACGGACTAAAAAACGCGAATTTTTATTGTCTGAGAGGCAAAAATAAAAGTTTTGTTCAATTCTAATATTGATTTTCATTGATCAAAATTATTTTCGATTTAGTGCTTGAAGAATGTTAATCATACTTAGTTGGTAAAATCAAAATATACCTGGCGGTTTTTGGCAGCATTTGATTTTTTGAGGTTGGCAATTTTTTACGACTTCCCAACCCCAACGCTGGCGGAGAAAGCCTCTTGTTTGTTGACAACTCTGGAGCGTCACCGGGAGTGAAACGGGAGCTTGACCGGCGCATTCTGAAACAAAACAGAAATGTAAGACTGCCTCGTTCAAAGCTGATCACACAGAAGTTAAACGATAATCGAAAGAACAAGAAGTTTATTCGAAGGGAGAGGCTGAGCTATGAAGATGAAAAAAGGAACAGGTGATGAAAAAGATGAGGATCATCAGAGAGTCGATGAAAATATATCTAGAAGCGGTGGGAGTAAGCTGTGATGTTTGCGGGATGATTATCGTGGAATGGATCTTACGGCTTATATGCAACGACAAACAAAAAATAGGAAATATTGTCAACAATGAACAATCAATTAGACCATGTACATGACATTCGCTGGCATTATTCTATGAAAATTACAGGCTTGCTCTTTACATGAGATTTTCATATTACCTATACAGGTAAGAATTTGCGCATGACTTCACGAACCAGTTGAAGTCTAGTTATGGAACCTACTTGCAAGGAGGTACCGGACGACTCTGCACTAAGCATTTCCGCACGTTTCCAACTTTGATCGTCAATATTCAGACGGACATCTGCGCACGTGCCATTTTTTCACATGTCAATTGTTCAAGTAAAATTGTGCAAGTGGGCCGCATTCAAAGTGCCAGCTGTGCACGTCTACTACATAATGTCTTCTGAACCCGTTTCCTCGGGTTAAAAATAGGAGTTGAACAACTATGAACGCACGCGATTGGCACTTAGACAACTTCACAGGTGCACACTTGGCACATGAACAGTTCTCCGTCTTAGTACGTGCCCAAATAGTAAGGCACTTGCTAAGATGCTTAGTGCAAAGTTGTCCCCATACTCTGTCAAAGACCTTACTGTATCAATGCGAAACTATGCTTCCTCTGAAATCGCTCGCCTCCTTTAACCTCTGCTTCTTGTTTCATATAAGAAACGGCTCAAAGAATTTGTGAAATGATAAATGTTTGTTGGGAACATTTAAACATTGCGTTTCATTTCAAATGATATGGTGTTGTACGTGCTCTCCAGTACGAAAATGGAAGAAAAACTACTATTTGACTGAGCCGCCCGTCGATTTCAACCACAGGATGCAACTCGAAAGCAGCCCTAGAAAATAGAAAGAATGCTCTTGCCGAAATTCAGGTACTTCACGGTCAACTGGAAAACTCAGCAAATCGAATTAAGGAAGACTGAAGTGAGGAAGGAGAAATGGCAGCTTATCCGGATTGAAGTGAACAAAGAGGGGTCGGTGAGAACAAAAACAACTCAAGGGAAAGAACAGGAACTGGAGAATCAGATTCTTAGTGAAATGTGATAAATCGGAGCATGCTGAAAGTTGATGTGATTAGGGCAAGAAAAAAGAACGGTGAGGAATGTGGAAGGCTGTCGAACAAGAACTCTCATATATCTTACAGAGTAGGGGTAAAAGTTGTTAGGGTGGATATGATTTACTCTGCCTAATATGCTTGTTTGAATATTCTTTATTTTTAATCAAAGTAGTGTAAAAATTTAAGAGAGATCTTAGGTAGATGCAGGGGAAGTGTTTGAATGTTTGAGGCATTTCGAAGATTCTCAAACTTGAAACAGATAGCAGTGATGAAGAAATGCAATGAAAAAGTCCGGTAGATTATCCTGGAAACACACTATATTATTGGAGAATCACTGGGTAACAAACCGTTTGAAACTCATTTTCTTATCAAGAGATTCATCTTTTTGGTCGATAATTTTATTATCGTGTTGAAAAAATTCTTTGATACGCTGGAAGTCTGAACATGGTCAGTCTGCCCGGAATCGTTCCGAGAATATTTCTCGTGTACGAGACGGTCCAAGGAGTTTGAGAAGAAGCCCTGGCCACGCCCTTAGTATCGGCCGACTTTCGCCACTAAAGTATACAGAGAGCAAATAGTCTACCCAAGAGAGAACTTTCGCCAATGCACGTTAGTTGGCGTCAGATGAAAGGGGCAAACCATCGAGGAATGGATTTTCAACAATTTCCGATTTCCAAGATTTCTACTAAGTATTTGAACTTCTAACCTAAATGGATCAATTTTTTTCTAAGTGTTTCTCTACTTTCTAACTAAAGAATAAATCCTTCACGGACGAGAATAATTTTCCAAAAAACAAAATAATTCAAATATAAATTCTCTACAAGAAAAGTTTTTCGTTCAAGGAAATTGTAAACTTTTAGGTTTAAATTAATAATAGGAACGATAAGAAAGAAAACTTATTCTCAAATAAATAGTTACACCCGCGTACTCGTTAGGAGAAGGATTTTTAGATTGAATTATAAATCTTTAACGAATACGTGATTTTTTAACCAAACATTGAATTGTTACATTCTCAGTTGTAGAAATTATTTACTTTCTTGGTTCCAAGGCATATAATATGACTATTCCATGTACCAATTAGGTACAAGGCTAAGTATATAATTTGCTATATGATTTTCTACAAGGCCCTCAAGAAACGTGAAAAACAATGTCGTAAAATTACATTGCGAAATGGAGCACACAATCATAATTTTAACCTTGAAAACACGTGCCGAAAGGGAAGGTTTACTCTGAAAAATTGCATATTAATCGTCCTATAATGCCCGAAAAAGTATTTGGTTGAAGATTATTCAGCAATGATGAATTCCGATAAAGAAATATAGGAGAGTTAGAAGTAGCAAAAATCAATTTCCAACTAAAAATGGAACAGTTCTATTTCAGACTGAAACAAAAAGATTCTAACAAAGGAAAAAAAAATTCCAAGTGAAAAGTGAAGTTTTGAACCGAATAGATGGAGCTGAATCAAAATGATGATCTGTTACCGAAGGAAATGAATCATGGACAGAATACATTATTTTAAAGTCTTCTCTAAAATTTTGAACAAAAAGTATAAACTTGCATTCAAGAAATTAACGACTTTTGGGAACAATAAATCGATTCTCATTGAGATGAGTCAATCCTTACCCGAATAAATTATTTTCTGAATGATTGATTCAAATTTCCACCGAGTTAATTTTTTACTGAAAGAGTTAATATTTTACAGCATATTTGTATCTTTAACAAAATCATGAAATCCATAGGCAAGAAGTAAAGAATGAAACCAAACAAGATAATTTATGAACGAAAAATATGAGCCTGGCCTTTTTTCAGAAGGATTACCTTTCACCGGAAAAAATGGATGGAAAATCTTGAAAATCCCGGAAACGGAAATTCTCAAAACAATCATGTTACAAAATGATAACATTCCCGAAATAAGAATTTGCCAACGGAAAACTTCAGACGAGAAATTGACGACGAAAAATTTCAGACAAAAAATTGCGGACAGAAAATTACCAACAGAAAATTGGTCAGAAGAAATGGCTGAAGGAAAATTGCCGATGGAAAAGTGCCGTTGTAAAACTGCCGAAGCATTTAATATGCGACATTGTGAACTTCTGAAATTCAAATAATTGAGGAGCTCGTTTGTAAATAAATATTATCAATTTATTGGATAAAAACAATTAAATATTCCTATCTATCAAGATTCTCGATAATTGTATTTATAATGATTGAATGATTTATTTCTAAACATTTTGTTAATCTTCGATACTCTTACATCTTCGAGCGTTGAATTTTGAAGCAATAGGAACATATTAATTTTCAACCACACAGTCAAGTCTTGACATAGATAGAAGTTTAGTCAAAATATTCCAAAACGAGATAAAATTTCCAACAGAAGAGACAAATGTTAACATAGAAGTTTTATTTTTAACCAAAAAAGATTTTTTGCTGATATTCATATATTGTAAAATTTACCATAAAGAGCTAGAAAAGCAGCCGAGGTAAGAAACAACGTAGTGAACTTCATTTTTTTTGCAGAGAAAACCGCTCAAATAAAAATTCGGTTAACATGTGACTTACTGAAGTTTTACAGTAGTATTCATAATAGTTACTATCTCTTTCGTTAATTAGGATTATACGTCACATATTTGTCGAATGGATCAGAGAGGGGAAAACTTTGCGTTATTTAGGATGAGGGAGGTTAATGATATCTTGTACATTGAGCAACATACACGCTCATGTATGGTGGACACTGTAAGAAATTTGTTGACCTTCAAGACCGTGAGTTGATTATACACAGCTTTTACTGAATGAGATCACGGAACGCTTATGTATTATGTGAAAATGATTTTCTGAACTGAGACCCTCCTTCCTCCTATTTCGAGGATGTACAGGTTTTCAAAAACCCTACACCCACTTCATCCGTAGAATTTTATATTTCTACTCAATTTAGCAATCATTTTTACTATAAACGAGAGTTTGAAAGATGGCGAAGAATCTCGAAAGATTCAGGGTAATCGAAACGATTCCAAATTATTTCAAGTTGATCTACGCTTGAATGCATTATTGCTTATGATCCATATTTACGATCATCAACAAAATATAAAAAGCAGATAAGATTCTTTCTCTCGTCCCCTGGGCATCCTGATCTTACTCGTTATTTTTCTATAGCAATTCGATCGTGCAAAACTCCCCTTCGGCACCCTTGATGGTGGAATCCCTGCTAGTGGAGTTTTTGTTGGGGGTGGAAACGCACCGATCCGGCGCTATCTCTTATACTTACCTACGAATAAAAGCACTCGTCCGTCGATCATGAATACAGCGCGTTTTGAGATTAGACTCACCATTTTTCTATGTTCACTTGACTGATGATTGAAGATCAAACCGTCAATGAACAGATATGTTGGTCACTGTCGAGTGAATTGAGATTGATTGATATTGATTTCCGAATATTCGAGATTCATCCCGAGATGCTCATGATAGATTGACCGATTCTGATCAATCAGACGCAACAAGTGTAGCGTTCGAATCTAGAATTCCATCTCTTTTCTACATTCTCTTTTAGGGCAATCCTGTGTTACGTGACAACATGTCATAGAGCACATATTCAGCAAGTACCAGCCATTTGCCCATCACCAAGATGGATAAGGAAGACGTCCGGAGCAACTTTCTGCAGTAACTTCAAGGAGAAAAAATCACAAACTTTCCAGGGTGAAGTACAATAGCGCATTCTTGGGTAGATCCTCTGCTATGTCCATCAACGGGAGCACTAAAACACCGAAGACGTCTGTCGCAAGTTGTGGCGCGGCCTTTTTATTCGTAATTAAAGAGGGTCCTATTGGCCCGCCCAACGATAAAAACCTGGAAAATATGCCTCAGGGCTCAGCTGTCATGACATCAGTCTTAAGACACATGGGCTCCCTAACCCCAAAAAGGGGACGATAGGAACATACGATAAAAAAACAATGTGCGGCACCGAAAACACGAAAAATCTCAAAAACACCTTAGCATTTGGCAGCTCAGGTCTTAGGTAGAGGAGATGGTTCGTAAAAACGTTTTAAGCAAGATGTAGTACAGCTTAGGAATACGGAACCAAAGGAATATAGATCCAACTAAATGAACTAGCCTGGCTATACCACCGAAAAGAGAATTCGAATCCTACCTTTAAACTCTCAAGTCGACTGATGCTATTACAGGGCAAACGTGATCGACACCTCGAGTGTACAGTTAATACTCCTGAAACGTGCCCGGCGCGTCGATCATCAAGAGAGGGGATACTACTTACAAGCTACATGAAATAGAGAGAAGCGAACGGGCAAAAATTGAGAGGGGGGTCTTCGCAGTCAGGAGAGAGAAGCCGTCGATGCCACAGGTCGCTGGTCTGCCTTGCTTCCGTCACTTTTCCCCACTTCCTTCCTTCCTTCCTTCCCGCCGGTTGACCGTTTCTTTAGGCACGGATTCTTGTTAGTTTCGAACTTGAACCACAGGACTAGAGGCCGATGAGGGGTCTGATTCCTGGACGATAATAATTGGTGGATGGGACCGTACTGCCAACAGGGTTTCCACAGACTCTCGAACGATATTGAGAAACACACGAGTTAATAATAGTGGTGTTTATCACACAAAGCAAATTTTGCGGAAATGCTCTTCTACTGCCGAACTTTGTGGTCATTTCGTCCTGGGTGTATTCTTGGATTTATGACAAGAAGAACCCTTAACGATAGAGATACAAGAGAAAATATATGATAACTGAGACAGAATTGCCTATCTACTTTCAGATTATGTGGTCAATTCGCCCTTAAAATAGATATTTCTTCGGACATCATTACCTTCTTATTGAGAACTTGGGTGATTCGCTCCTGGTTCATTCACACTAGGAACGCGCCTTAGATATGCAGGTGTCCTCGAAGCCAAACGAAACCATATTAAAACCAGGATGAGCCTGAAGGAAGTACAGTGGAGGTCTCTGGACTCTAGATGCCTCGCTAGAAGGAGGTGACAGCAAATCCTGTTTGATGAAGCCACGAGATGAAGAGATTGTTGAGTCTGTCCACTCAAGACCGCGGAGCCCTCATGATATTTATTTACATGAAAAAAGGAAAAATATCAAATTATCTCGATATACTAAATTTTACAACGAAGCCATGGAGTGCCGAATTTTACTCGAGGTGTATAACTCCGGTTCAATTTTCAACATTATTAGACATCACATAGTATACCCTTGTCTTTTAAATTTTCGTCATCAACTGGAATCCTAGACAAAGCCCTGATTCAGACTAAAAGCGCTCATCCTCGAGGGAGAACACAAATTTCTCCAATAAACGTCATTATTGATTACTCAAATCGCCCTCACGTTGGGCTTAACAGGATTTGCAAGAAATACAGTGGATTCCTCCCAGTTAATAACGAAGAGCGCATTTGAGTATACGCAGTCCATATCAGCTACAGAAATTACTACTGTAGCGTTTTATGAGCTCTGAGTGATCAGAGCTTTGAGTATTACCTTTATACCAGTTATGACTGAACTCAAAAAACTCGACTTCAATATACTTTCTTGTAGCAGGATGCGAGATTCTGTGACAAAAACCTACTTTTAATGGTTATGGTTTCAGCCTCAAACGATCAAAAATCCACAGAGCTTTTAGAGCTCAAAACTCTCGCCTTCTTCTGCGTTAGCGTAAGACCTTACCGAAAATCAGAAAAGCCTCAGCAGTGCTCCAACTGCCAACGGTTTGACCATACAACGGAGGGAACCTGTCAATCCTGAAAGATGAAGCTTCCTTCCCCCCTTTCTATCTCAGCAAGTATAATTTCCGTCTCTCTCACACTTCCCAAAGCTATCACCTTCGCCTCTCGGATCATCTTAAATGAATATTCACTCGAAGTCTTTGCTACAACACTTATCGAAACAACACTAATTAAAAGATGGCACTCCTGATTTAAGGATTGGAATCCGAATATCAATCACCTTCCAAACCTTTTAGGAAACAAGACTAAAGAAAACTCTTTAGGATTTCTCCTCTAGTCAAGATAGCTGGTGATCTCAATTCTAAATATACCTCTTGTAATAGTAGAATAGAAAAGGTAATTAATGCATTATTAAAAAAAGTAAAGAATTTTTTGAATTTGGCATACAGAATAACTTGGATTTCGTAGCCTCAGATACACGCACATGATTTCCACACAGCATCACATCCAAATTTGCCTTAATCGTCATCGCGATCGTTCAATACAACTTTTTCCACATGGATATCCCTGATAGCTTTTCAGAATAAACTCTTACAGAAAAATCGCAAGAATGCAAGTTGTATCATTAGGGGAACAATCAATGACTTTTGCAGAACCATAGAAATTAAAACCCTTGAGCATAGATGTATCAACTGGAACACAGTTGATTCCGAACTTTTATCCTATTAGTCCGTTGCAGAATCCTGATCTCACATTTGAACTTAACAAAAGTCGAAAAGCAAACCTTCTGGCCTCTTATTAAGCAACATAATTTTCGCCTCATGATTCCTTCGGAGGAGCAGCGCTTTTACTCAAAATCGAAGAAAAAATCGATGTTTCCCTAGCGGAAACCGATAAAAACGAATTAGAGTGACTGATCCTACTGAAATTTCCAAGCACATTAGACCAACAAAAAGCAATGAAGCACCAGGACCAGATTTAACATAAAATTCAATTTTCTAAAAAGTACTGAACTCCTGTATTTTTACACTTGGTAATATATGCAATGCATGTTTCAAATACAAGAATTTTCAGAGTTGATGGAAAATTGCCAACATCCTTGTGTCCTAGGAGGAAGGAGAGATTCTGAACTCGCCAAGTAGCTACAGGCCTATAGGTCTCCTAAATACAATGTGTTTATAATTTATCTGCTGCTGCTGGGTTGCGCTGGAGTCGAGTTTGGATTTGATATAAAGCTGAGGTTTTGCGATGTTTTGTGTTTTCCAGAGGTTTCATCTAGTTCTGAGTTTTAAACCGAAGGGAGAAGGGAGGCCGGCGTTCGCATGCTCTCCCACCCAAGGCTGGTGCTCGCTCCTCTCCTGCAGCCAGTTCCTTCTCGGCCCTTGCACTCATCGGTAAATTCTCGTGGCGTCCCAGCGAGTAGACAGTGGTTGTTGTCATATCTGTTCTCGGACAGCCGCTACAGGCAGACGGATCATTGCCTTATAGAGCGTCGTTGAATAGGTTGTATGCAATCGTATTCAAGTGATTTGGTTTCCCAGACTCAATCGTCTTATGGTATTGTGGGAAGTGATAGGTCGGATGGCGTATCACCTCCAGTTGCGTTGGGATCGATGGTTCTGGGATAACCATCATGATCGTAGCTTCCGGAGGTTACATCTGCGCTAATTTTCCTACATCATCCCCAAATATTTTGACCGATTATAAACTGGAATGGCGTCCTTCCATCGCTAACCCACGCCAGTCCGTCTTGTAATCCTAACACGAGGAGTCGAATACAGTTCCGTTTTATAAAAGAATATTCCACACAACATATAGTTTTCAAACTCGCAGAAAACGTGGTTCATCCCTATAACTGGAAGATGAACATAAGAGCTGTTTTCCTCGATTTTGAAAAAGCTTTTGACATTTTCTGGTACAAAGGGCTACTCAAGAAATTGATTTTTACAATTACCCAAGCAGAATCATTTGCCGCCTACACTGTAACCTTAAAAGCAGGAAGTTGAGAGTAAAAATAAATACTAAACTCTTCGACGAGTTTTACATTCAAGCAGGTGTTCTCCATGGCAGTATCATGAGCCCACTTCTTTCAACATCTACATTAACTTCGAAATATATACTGACTACACGGTCCTACATGCAAACTCAAGATCTAACGAAAATATTAAGGAATACCTTGACGCAGCACCCAAGGTACTCAATAACTGGTGCCTGCGGTAGAGAATTGAAATCAACACCGCAGAGTGTGAATCGGTCCTTCTCACTGTTAGAAGACCACTGATCTCAGGACCACCAAGAACTTTTGGGCAACCAATTAATTGGCAGAAATCAGTCAAACATCTCGGTCCAAACTTACAAAAAACGGACACCTCCCGTCTTCACCCGATTACGAATCGAAACTCAAGCATAAAAATGCCCTTGTGCACGAAAATTTAATTTACCAGCGATATAAGAGTTCATTCGAGACACTGCCAAAATCTTTTATGAAAGACCTTGCGAATCCCAGAATGCTTATATCTCGTCCCTTGGAGATTACAATTTCGATCCTGCTGCAGCACCACACATTTCTGATGCATTCTTGAAGATGCTATCCGGTGGTATTATACATGCACCTTATATATTTTTATTGACTTATTCTCTCTTCTAATTTTCTTCGTGATGCTCGGAATATTTATTCAGCTCTTTACGGTATAACATTTGTAATTTTCGACTCCTGTAGCGTCTCCATTATTACTCACATCTGTTTTGACTTATTGTTGAATTTGGTCCTCCTCCATCCTCAGCTAAGGTTTACTTTTGTAACAATGAGAAAGTAATGCCATCTACTCCCTGGAGCATAAACTATTCAATCGACCGCCAATATCGTTCGTTTTTATGTCTCCAAAATGACCAAGTTGTCTGTGAATACTTTCCGGTTGCACACTAACGCAGCCATTCATGTCTACAAGTAAAATGATTCTTTCGGCAGAATCACACATTGAGTGAAAAATCGAATCTAATTTACATAAAAAGTAGTTTTAAAAAATTAAAATCTTGAAAATATAATCAATCACACACTGCATACAGGACGCGTTTTGTATTGTCCAGACAATATTCTTGTTTAGTTGATGCAACCGCTTCTTAGTCTTTCCATCGATCGCTGGATTGGACCTTCGGTTTGAATCGGTCGAAGCTCTTGCCACATCATAAACTGAACAAGAAATGTTGCTGAGGTCAAAATCCTCTGAGAGATCCTTATGAAGGGTCTTTACAGCCAGATCATGGGGCTCAGGAGGAACATGAATGTTAATGGTTCGCCATGTCCTCAGATCGCCATCGTCTCTCAAGGAAAGCCTTGTTATAACAGTTTGTGTCTGGTCTTCCACTATCTCCACAAGCTCCTCCTGTCCGCTTCTCCTGTCAAGGTTGTAGGAGAGCTTATATTTGAGCACCACAGGAGCCTCCATCTAGGGCAAAGAGATCTGCAAAGAAAGGAGCTGTCCGGGACTCTTTGCTATGATTTTAACCTGATGCCATCGTGTTTGACAATTTGCCAGGACGGTGTCTCTTTGTTGAGTAGTTGTATCCCTTCAAATGACAAAGGATCACAGATGGATCCTCTCTTTACCCTGAAATTCACGCCGTAGCATCCATCATCTATTGAAGGAATGCAACTTCAACTGCTTTGAGGTTTATACCTTCCCAGGACTTTGCCTCGATCACCAGATTCAATAAACAAGCTTTAGCCGAAGGGTCAGCAGCAGAAATTACGAAATCCACTTCTCTAGAGAAGGAGGCCTCAAACCAATGCCACCGATCAGGACGCACTGTCTTGAGTGCCACCAGAGTGGCTTCCTCGAAGAGCTCGAACTGCTCAGTTGTGAGCAACGTTCCGAAGGAGTTCGCGTCCACCATTACCACCAGCAGAAATTAGTTCTCTGAGCAGCTATCAGCATACACCCTGATGACACTCTGTTCGCTAGCCGCTGACCTGGCCTCTACCTTCCTTAGGCTCAGCCCTTCTCAGTGGGGTATTTTGCGAATTTATCTGTCTCTGATGTGAAATAGTTTTTCTTCGGGAAACTTTAAGCCTTCTCTTTCTGTTCTTTTCCTTAGCCGTACCATAGGGACCACTGAATTCTGAGCACCTGAAGGACCTGGGCGCACAGATACTGCCTGAGCTTGGCTGTGTGGAGAGGCAGAAAGGGAATTTTTTTCTTCCGTTTTTTGAGTGCAAATGAGAGTCCATTTTGAGTCCCACGGGTTTCTTTGAATAGAAGAGAAGTATCCCCTGCGGAGCTCAGCATTCACGATAATGACTTATTAGTCGAGGACGGCGTTTGGTGTCCCTGAGAAGTCGTTTTGACACCTTCGTATTACCTAGGTGCCAAAGTGCCCAGAAACGTTCAGTCTTTACCCTTGAATGAGGAGGATGGTCTCAATGAATGTATGATCGTTTGAACTTTTGATTCGTCGACCTGGAGGGGCAAATTCGTTCAATGGATTATATTTTGGATCAAAATTTATCTATTGTGTTGAATTTTGAAGAATTCCGTTGTAGAATCGCATCTTCTTACAATAAAGATTTATTCCTTTTGGTAAGCGATATAATAATTTTGGTTGAAATTTATATTTGCTTGTAGGAATCCTGGAAAATTTTTCAAATGTCATGTATTTGATTCACGTATTTTATCAGTAAATTATACTTTATAAAGTGATGACTCTGCATGGCACGGTTCAAACTCACAAGTGAAGGGGAGTCACAGTGATGTGTCACGCACGACAATGAGGAATCCCAGGGGAATCGCGGGCTTATTTTCTTTTGGCTGTCTTTCATTTCTTTCATTTTTTCTACGCTCTTTGGCTCGCTCGCACTTTTTATGTCCTCTTTTTGATCCTAATTTTTTATTCTCTCTCACTTCTTCTATTGCCTTTTCTACTTGCACTTGTTCGCATTCTTCATATTTATCCTTTTCTTTCCACTGAGAGGTGTATGTAGCTGTTTATTCATTGGATGTCGTTGCACGGCAAGTGCTACAAGTGATTTTTTATTGATTTTTAGATAATTATGTAACTGACATCGAATAATTCAACTCTTCTGAAGAAAATGACCCATTCATTCCGAAAACAATTTCGAAATTGTCCAATTGTTTCGAGTGTTATTCAAAATAATAAACGGATCCAATAGACTGCCGGTACCGGCAAACAATTTTAGTGCCGGTACCGGCAAAAAAATTAAATGCCAGTACCGGTTAGAAATAATGTAGCTCACATACCTTCCTCTTTTCCCAAGTCTCATGGGGGGCTGGAAAGCATCTCCGGGACTATTCGTGGAAATACTGTAGGCCACATACCTTCCTCTTTTCCCAAGTCTCGTGTGGAGCGGAAAAGGCATAACTGTGACTAGTCATAGAAATAATTAAGGTCAGAAACCTCCCTCTTTTCCCGGATCTCGTGTAGGGGGGGGGGGCATCTCTGTGACCAGTCATGGGAATAATGTAGGCCGCATACCTCCCTCATTACCCAAGTCTCATGGGGCTGGAGGGCATCTCCGTGACTATTCGTAGAAATACTGTAGGCAGCATACCTCCCTCTTTTCTCAAGTCTTGCGGGGGACGGAAATGCATCACTGTGACTAGTCATGGAAATAATGTAGGCCACATGTCTCCCTCTTTTCACAAGTCTCGTGGGGGAAGGAATCTCTGTGACTAGTCATGGAAATAATGTAGGCCACATACCTCCCTCTTTTACCAAGTCTCGTGGGGGCGGGTAGGCATATCTGTGACTAGTCATAGGAATAATTCAGGCCACGTACCTTCATCTTTTTCCAAGTCTCGTATAGGGGGGGGGGGGAATCTCGGTGACTAGTCATGAAATTATGTAGGCCGCATACCTCCCTCTTTTCCCAAGTCTCATGGGGTGGGCGGGAAGGCATCTCCGTGACCATTCGTAGGAATAATGTAGGCCAGATACCTCCCCTTTTTCCCAAGTCTCGTGGGAGGGAGGCATCTCTTTGACTAGTCATGGAAATAATGTAGGCCACATACCTCCCTCTTACTGTTACAGAATGGAGCGTTTTGAGAAAAGATATTTGCTTCAATTTTTAAGTATCACTCAAGTGTGAAACTGTACTAGTCACTCATGGCCTACTTCAAACGTGAACGATTCAGAAATTATTCGAACTGAACTTGTTTACGCACACACTCCCAAATATATAACGCTTGCTTATGATTGGTTCATCTCTATTGTTAAGAACTTGATGAATATTAACTTGGCAAAAAAACTTTGTTATTATTTTCGACACCATTTTTTTTCTGGAATCCGAAAATATAAAAATGCATTTTTA
>WSXT02057568.1:0-27311 GCA_011762715.2 Neuroterus valhalla
AATGCCTCGAAGCCAAAAGAGACACAGCGATGTAAACAAAAGAAAAACGTCTTACGTAATTTATGGACAGCCCCCTAGGAACTATTTCAATTTCTTTCATATAAAATTATAAAGTTGTAATTTGAGTTGTGAAAATGTATTTTCAAGCAAGAAAAAAAAAGAAATTTTGATGAAATATTTAAATTTTGACCATCAAAATAAACATTTAACAAAGTACAATGAAAATTCAAATTTTTCTTACTCGAAATTCGTCTTTTCTCTTTGCAGGAGCATTTTTAAAACCAAAAGGCATACGGTCAAACTCATAGTGCCCTTAGGAATGTTCTTGAATATAGCTGGTCTTGTTTTTATAATATGGTTCTTATTGTTATTTCTGGTTTTTTGTAAATACTATCTTAATTTTATTTCATTCTTCTTATTATTTCACTTACATTTTTTCATAGACATGATAGCTTTTTATTTATATTTTATTTTTTATTCGAAATTCAAATATAAACAAAGATGGGAAACTTAAAATTTAAGCTGACGTTTTTATGTATTATTTTTTGAAAAATATTGGAAGATTATATTTTGCATAAGAAAGAAAGAAGACAAGGGGAGAAAATGAAAAAGAAAGAATCGATGAAGGTGAGATGGAAAGAAGGGAAAAAATCAGAGGAGGAAAAGAGAAGAAAGGAAGCAGAGAAGAAGGGTTGTAGAGAAAAAGAGGAAGAGGGAAGAATAGAGGGAGAGAAGAAGGTAAGGAGAGAAGAAGAGAAGAAGGGGAGAGAAAACAGAGGAGAAAAGGAGAAGAGAAAAAGGGAAGAAGATGAGAAGAGAAGAAGCGGACTAGATAAGAAGGGAAAAAAGCAGCGAAGGGAAGAAGAGAAAAAGGGAATGACAGAAGAAGAGGAGGAAGATAAGAAAAGAAGGACAAGAAGGAAGAAGATGAGAAGGGAAGAACAAAAGAAGGGAAGAAGATAAGAAGGAAAGAAGAGAAGAAGAAAAGAGGGAAAAAAGACAGGAAGGGAGAAAGGGAAGAAGTAAGAAGTTGGTAGCAAGCAAAGGAGGGAAGGAGGTAAGAAAAAAAATAGGAGAGTGGAGAAGAAAAGAAATGGGGAAGGGAAGGAGAGAAGGGAAAGAGAGGAGAAAATATGAAAGGAAAACACGAAGAAGGGAGGAAGCGAAGGAGGAATGAAGGTAGGAAGGAAAAAAGCGAAAAAGGGGAGAAGAGAGCAAAGTGAAAAGAGGAGAAGAGAAGACGGGAAGGAGGAAAGAAAATAAGAAGGAAAGAAGCGAAGGAGGGAAGAAGCAAGAAAGATAAAAAGGTAATTAGGAAAAAAAAGAAAAAGGTTAGAAAGGAAGGAATGGAGAAGAGTCAAATGAAAAGTTAAATTTTTCATATTGGAAATTTAGAATTTAAGTTAGAAATTCATCTTTTTGACTGGAAATTGAACTACTTAGTAGAAAATAATATTCGTCTTTTCAGTTTGCAGGAGCATTTTTGAAACCAAAAGGCATACGATCAAACTCATAGCGTCCATAGGAGTGTTCTTGAATATAGCTGTTCTCTTATTATAACAACGTCCTCTTATTGTTATTTCTGTATTTTATATTATTTATATTTTAAATCCATTATTCTTTGTTGAAAATTAATTGTTTTCGGTAGAAATATATTTTTCTAAGTTGAAGATGGTTGAAAATTTCATTGGTTGAGAAATTTTGAAGAATAATAATTTTTCTTCTTCTGGGGTACATTATAAGAGGATCATGATTATAAAATTCACGTGAGCGAGCTCGAGTAATGCGAAGGTGCCTGGAGGTTCTCCAGTCAGGCCTCGTTATGCTTCTTGGTTTATGAGACTGTCCATTGGCGTAGTCATGTTGCTTTTGCCTGCAAGCCCCATTCGTAACTCGAGTTTCGACAAACAATCAAGAAATTCCGCGAAACCACTGATTGCGGAAAGGGTTAACAAACGAAGTTGAAATATCCCCTTTCTGCTCTCTGGAATTCATCAACATTCAACTTGTAAAAACATTTTTGTAATCTCATTGTATTAGTGATACACAGCACAGTCATGAAGTAATAAAAAATTGACAAACGTCTGTTTATGTAGAAAACACATGTGACGTGAAGTAGATTGTAGCATCAAGAAACGGAAACGTGATGCCATCTTCTAGCTGCTCATTCAACCTAGATAACGTAAAATGTTGGAGTGTCGGTCAATAAGCTTTACAAATAACTCTAACTGTATGTCCTATCATGAACATTTCATTTAAAAAAATATATTAAGGTTATTATTTGAGAGAAAGAACTATCCTATGCCTCAATGTGTGCCAAATTACTCACAGTATACGAAATGTCATCAATATTGGTCAAGTAATTTCAGAGTTTGGTGGCGACAAACGTCATGACACGAGATTTTTATTTATAGATAAGTAAGACTCATTTTTGGTCAATTTTGGTTTTATTCAGGAATATACATCAGAAAAATGATGATCATTTTCATGTTTGTGTTTCTTTTTGCGTATAAAGAATAATCCGAGACTCAATCTTAAACTCTACGTAATTAGTGATAATTTGGCGAATAGTTAGGGAAAAGGTCAGCTCCCAAAACCACTTTTTCGTGGCTATAAGGTGACTCAGGATCTGTCGAAGGAATGGTTATCACGTACAAGACAAATTTTACATTATCTATTCTTTCTGGTACGATTTGGATCTGCGCTCTTCCGCGAACTTCCTCATTTGGCCGTTGATTTTTCCGATCTAAGAAGCGAACCTCATTCACTACATCATTCTTATCACGCCACATTCCGAGTGGCCTATTTAGATACTTGTAAGTCTTCCATGGCGGTAGAGGTTGCTCCCCCTTTGGCAGAATTGGTCGCGACGAATTTGAGTCTGAAAAAAACATAGTCTGTTTCTCGAAGTTTAGACCACGTGGTTAAAACGTAAGCTTTTTAGAAGAGAAGAAGGAAAGGAGCAAAGAAGGAAAGGAGGGAAGAATCAGAGGAGGGATGAAGGTAAGAACGGAATAAGGAAAGGAAAGAAGGAGGGGAGAAGTGGAGAGAAGAAGGGAAGAAGATAAGATAAGGAGAGAAGAAGATGAGGAGAGAAGGCGAGAAGGAGATAATAAGGGAAGAACGGAAAAGATAAGAAGGGAAAAGGTGAAGAGACGAAGCGAAGAAGGTAAGGAGGGAGAGAGATAAGAGGGGAAGAAGCGAGAGGGAAGAAAAGAGAAACGCAAGAAGGCAAGCAGGGAAGACGAGACATAGGCATGTACAGAAGAAGAGGATGGAAAAAGGAAGGAAGGAGAGGAGAGGAGGAAGGAAGTAGAAAAGAAAAGGGGCAGAGGAGAAAGAAAGAATATAAGGAGAGAAGAAGGGAAGAAGAAGAGAAGAGGGGAGAAGAGAACAGAAAAAGGAAAGAAGAAAAAATGAGAAAAGAATAAGATGAGAAGGGAAGAAAATAGTAAGAAAAAATCGAAGAAGTTTGGATGGAAAGAAGGGAAAAAGATAAGAGGAGAAGAAGAGGAGAAGACAAGAGAGGAGGCAGAGAAGAAGAGGAAAAGAGGAGAAAGGTGATAGAGAAGGAGAGGAGAAAGGAAGAATATAAGGACAGAAAAAGAAAGGGGAGGAGTAGAGAACAGAGAAAAAAAGGAGAAGAGAAGAAGGGAAGAAGGTAAGAAGGGGAGAATGTAAGAAAATAAGAAAGGAAAGAAATAAAACAAAACAAGCGAAGATGGGGAAGAGAAAAAAGTAAGAAGGAAATGAGGGAAAAAGATGAGAGGGGAAGAAGAGGAGGTGAGAAGAAGGGAAGCAGAGGAGAAGAGGAAGGGGGATGAGAAGAAGTCAAGAAGCGAAGCAGCGAAGAAGAAAAGAAGGGCGAAGAGGAGAAGGGGAAAAGATAAGAAGGAAAAAAGGGGAGAAGCCAAGAAGGAAATTAGGCAAGATGATGGGAGGGAAGAAGAAAGGAGAAGGCAAGAAGCAAAGGAGTGAACTGATAGAAGGAAATACGGGAAGTGGAGAAGAAATGAAGTGAAGAAGAAAAGGGAAGAAGATAAGAGAAGAAGAGGAAAATATAAGAAGGGAAACCCTGGAGAAGAATATAGGAAGAAAAGAAGAGACGAAGGGAAGAAGGGGAACAGAGAAGAAGAGGAGAGAAGAAGGGTGAGAGAACAGAGAAAAAAAGGAGAAGAGATGAAGTGAAGAAGATAAAAAGGAAAGAAGCAAAGAAGAGAAAGGTTAAGAGGAAAGAAGAAAAAAAGAGAGAACATACGAAAGGAAGAAGAGGAGAAAAGGAGGGAAGAAAAAAAAGAAAGGAGAGGAGGAGGGAAGAAGATTAGGAAGAGAATGGGAAGAATGTAGGAAAGGAGAACGAAAGAAGGGCAGTACGGAAGAAGGAATAAGAGGAGAAGGGGAAAAGTAGGAAGAAAAAATAAAAGAAGGAAATAAGGCAGGAAGATGGGAAGGAAGAAAGAAGATGGCAAGAAGCAAAGGAGGAAAAAGGTAAGAAGGAATACGTGGAGTAGAGAAGAAAAGAAATGAAGAAGTGACGGAGAAAAGGGAAGAACACGAGAGAAGAAAAGAAAAAAATAGGACGGGAAACCCTGGAGAAGAGAAGAAGTAAAGAAGGAAGGGCGGTAGGAAGGAAAGAAGAGGTGGAGGGAATAAGGGGAGTAGAGATTAAGGGAAAAAAGAAGGGTAGAAGAACGAGGAAAGAAAAGGAGAAGGGAAGAAGATAGAAAGAAAGGAAGAAAGAAGGGAAGAAGATACGGAAGAAAGAAGAGGAGAAGAAAATGAGTGAAGAAGACAAGAAGGAAAGGAGAGGAGAACGGAAGAAGATAAGAAGGGAAGTACCGAAAAAGCCAAGAAGAAAAAAAGGTAAAAAGGAATGGATGAAAGAAGAGAAGAGGAGAAGAAGAAGAAGGGGAAAGAGATGAACAGAAGAGAAGGGAAGAATAGTAGAAGGGAGTAAGCGAAGAAGCAAAGGAGGGTGAACAGAAGAAGCGGACAAGAGAAGGAGGGTGAATAGAAGGAGCGGACAAGATAAAAAGAGAAGAAGCGGAAATGTAGGAAGGTAGGGAGGGGAGAAGAAAAGAAGCAAAGGGGTGAGAAGGTAGGAAGGAAAGAAGAGCAGAATTTAAGAAGGGAATAAAGGAGAGGGGAAACTAGTAGAGAAAAATCGGAGAGAGAAAGAAGGTTAGGAGAAAAGGAGGGAAGAAGGAATGGAAGGAAGAAGGGGAGAAGGGAAGCTGGGTAAAGAAGAAGATGGGAAGAAGATAAGGAAAGAATGAGGGAAGAAGAGAAGGAGCGGAGAAGGGAATAAGGAAAGAAGTGAAGGAGGTAAGAAAAAGGATAGAAGGTTGGAAGAAATGGAGACAAGAAGAGGAAAAGTTAGGAAGGGAAAGGGGGATGAAGAATGTAAGGAGGGGAGAAGAGAAGAAGGGAAGAAGATAAGATAGGAAGAAGGAATGGAGATAGTAAAGGAAGAAGGGAAAAAGAGAAGAAGACAAGAATCGAAGAAGGGAAGATTAAGATTAAAAACATCAGATACACTCCGTAGGGATTCATGTTATGTAAGACATTGAAAACAAATGTTTGTAGAGAAGGAATTTTTTTGTGAAGAAATTCCTATTTAATTTCCTAATTAAACAAAAATGACTGAAATTAGAATCTAAGAGTGGAATTTCAAAATTAATATCATATTAGAGTAACATATCACCAAAATTGAGGAAAACCACGACCCAAAGGAGTAGTGTATTGATAAGGATCTTCATTATTTCTCTACAGATTCTGTAAACGGCGAGTGAGAAAGTTGGGACATATTTACTGGTTTATATACCAATCATTATCATACATATTAGTCAGCATAATTATCACACGAAAACTAGAAAAAATGTTGAAATTGACAATATTCGTAGACTGCGTCTTAGGAAAAACAAATATCGTTTGAGCTTAAATAAACTTCTGATGTGAAAAAGATTCAATAAACCTTCAAATATTATCCACGTTGAGAAATCGTGGACCAAAGATTCTGATGTTTATCAAAATTTTTTTTTTAATGGAATAGAAAAAATAATTATGAAATTTTCAAAGAATGTTTCGACACACGAAAACAAAAAAGTTTAATTTGATCGAATATGGAATAGCTAAATTTTTATCTATAAAAAAGAATTTCAACAAAATTCTGTGCATTGTTCATCGTTTTTGAGATATTTCAAAATTTGGGAAATTATTATTCCGGAAATTCAATAAATCCCGCGAAACCACTGATTGCAAAAATTCGAAAGTTTAGAATCCATAATAAAACTATGTTTCAACATCATATAATCAAAGATACGAATTTTTTGAGGTTTTGTCAAAGACTAATCGTGAAAGATTCTATTTCCATTTTGGATTCGGATTCACCGATTTAAAATATATAGGAATACATTTGGCTTGTCAAAAGTTCCAGCCTTTGATTTTTTTCATGTGAGTGTGTTTTTCACGCATCACCAACCTTAACATTTTATCGTACTAGGCGACCCGGCCACGCGTTCCTGTCGCTCAATTACAATATGTTCAATAAATATTATACTCAACAATTGTATACAGTCAAATAAATACTATAATTTTTGTTTTGCTTTCTGACGATAAACAGTGCAATCATAGTATCAAAAAAATTTTACACGTCTGTGAATGAAGGAAACACATGTGACGTGAAGTAGATTGTAGCATCAAGAAATCAAAACACGACGCCATCTAGTAGCTGATCATTCCTAGATAACGTAAAATGTTGGAGTGTCGGTCAATAAGTTAACTTACAGCTCCACCTGCAAGAAACTTATGGAACTTACAAATAACTACAACTCTTTGTCCTATCATAATCATTCAATCTGAAATAAAAGAATATTTAGGTAATTGATTGAGATAGAAACTATCCCATGCCTCAACTTTGGCCAAATTACACACAGTATACGAAATGTCATGAAGGTCGGTTGAGTAGTTTCAGAGTTTAGTGATGACAAACATCGTGACACGAGATTTTCATATACATATATAGATAAGTAAGACTCATTTTTGGTCAATTTTGCTTTAATTCAGGAATATGCTTCAGAAAAATGTACATAATTTTCATATTTGTGTTCCTTTTTGCGTATAAAGATTGATCTGAGACTTGACCTCAAACTCTTTTACGTAATAGGTGATATTTTGTGGAATAATAATTATGGTAAAGGTCAGCTCTCAAAACCACATCTTCGTGGCCTATGGCTTGAGTGACCAAATGGCAAAATTCCAAACCTTGGTGGAGAACTACTGCCATATCTAGATCCCGACAAATTCGAGCCTGTAAAAAACAGTGTGTGCCCTAAAGTTTAGACTACCTGTTTGAAACGTAAGCTTTTTAGAAGAGAAGAAAGAAAGAAGCAAAGACGAGAAGAAGCACAGAAAGGATGAAGGGAATGAGGGAAGGAGAGGGGAAGGGAAGGAGAGAAGAGCCGAAGATGAGGAGAGAAGATGGGAAGAGCGGAAGAAGATGATAAGGGAAAAAGCGAAGGGACGAAACCAAGAAGGTGAGGATGGTAGAAAGAGAAGAGAGGATGAAGGGAAGAAGATTGGAACTGAAGAAGGAAAGGGGGAAAGACGAGAAGAATGTCGGGAGGGAAGAAGAAGAGGAGGGGAAAAGAAAAGACAGGAAGAAGAGAAGAAGAGGAGAGGAGAACAAGAAGAGAGGAGGAGAAGGGAAAAGGATGAGAAGAGGAGCAGAGAAGAGAGAAAGAAAATAAGGAGAGAAGAAGGGAAGAAGAGGAAAAGAGAACGGAGAAAGGGAAGGAGGAAAGAATGAGAAAGGGATGAGAAAAAAAGGAGAAAATAATAAGGAAATAATCGAAGGAGGTAAGATGGAAAGAAGGGAAAAAGACAAGAGGGAAAGAAGAGGAAAAGAGAAGGAAGGAAGCAAAGGAGGGAAGGAGAAGAGAATACAGGTAGTAAAAAAGGGGAGAAGAAGGGAAGAATGGAAGAAAATGAGAAGAGGAGGAAATAAAGGAAAAAGAAGCGAAAACAGGAGGAGTAAAAAAGGTAATAATTGAAGAATGAAATGAGGTAGAATGATGAGAGGAGAAGAAAAGGACGAGAGAAGAAAAGTAGGAGAGATAAAAAGATAGTAGAGAAGGAGAGGAGAGGGGTAGAATAGAAGGGGTGAAGAATTGAAGAAGAGGAGAAGGAGAAGAGGGAGTTAGAGAAGAAGAGGAGGAAAGAAAATGGAAGGAAGGGAAGAAAACAACAAGGAAAGAATCGAAGAAGGTGAGATGGAAAGAAGAGGAAAAGAGGAGAAAAGAAGGAAGGATGCAGAGAAGAAAGGGAGGAGAGAAGAGAAGAAAGGTAGGAGAGGAGGAGAGAGGAAGGGGAGAAGAGAACCGAGAAAGAATAGGAGAAGAGAGAAAGGGAAGATGGTACGAAGCGAAGGAGCAACAAAGGTAAGAAGGAAATGAGGGAAAAAGATGAGGTAGGAAGGAAAGAAGAGGAAAAGGGAACAAGAGAAGGAGGCAAGGAACTAAGATGAAGATTCAGATTAAGGAATGCAGAATGAAGGAATTTGACTCTAAAATCTTCACAATTAAATGATTCCCAGTTTTATATTTTCGAAATTAACTGTTGAAGAAAATCATTCGTTATCAAACACTATTTTGAATCGTAATTATTCAATAACATCAGATACATTTCTTAAAAATATTCCGGTAGAGAATCCGGAACCGGAGAGGTTCCAGATAGTGTCGTTTGCCGGAAGAGTGGACTCGCCTGGCAAACGAAAGATCTTAGGTTCGAATCTCGACGGAGTTGAAAGGCATTTTTTTTTACAGAAATTTCTATCCGATTTCTTAACCGATCAAAAATGTCTGATATGTTTTAATGTTTGAGGAAATCTTTTCTGTTTGGAATGAAGAAAATACGTATGAAATTTCTAAAATTTCTTCCGAAACTTTACACTGGATGATTACAGAAAGTTTCTAATCCATGAACGAAATTTCAACGAAATACAAGAATTTAAAACAAAAAAGAAAAATTTAACCAAATATGGAATAGCTAAATTTTCAGTTGTAACAAACAAATTGTCAACAAAATCCTTTGTACTGTTTATCGTTTTTGCGATATTTCAAAATTTCGAAAATGTTCATCCCGGAAATTCCAGAAATCCCGCGATACCACTGATTGCAAAAAGGAACAGCAAACGAAGTTGAAATATTTCTTTTCTGCGTTCTGAAATTTATCGAGGTTCAACTTGTAAGAATATTTTTGTAATCTTATTGTTGTTGGCGTGAGAGTTTTATCTGATTTTCTTCTGCTAATTAGGTTTTGAGGTTATGTTCAAGATTTCCTAGTTATCTCACTAGACTGATACTACATATGAATTCGGTAGCTCAAAATCCAGAATAAAACCATCTTTTACCATCATATAACCAAAGATACGATTTTTCGAGGTTATGTCAAAGACCAATCGTGAAAGATGCTATTTTCATTATTGATTCGGATTCAGCGACTCAAAATACATAGAAATACATGCGGCTCGTCCAAAGTTCCAGCCTCTTGATTTTTTTTATGTAGCAGACCCGGCCACGCGTTCCTGTGGCTCAATTTTAATACGTTAAGTAAATATTATACTAAATAATTGCATACAGTCAAAAAAATACTATTAGTATTTTTCATTTTGTTTTTTGAATATAAACAGTGTAATCATAATATAAAGAAAAGATGGAACACGTCTATGAATTTAGAAAACACATCTGACGTGAAGTAGATTGTAGCATCAAGAAATCGAAATATGACGCCACCTGTTGGCTGCTCATGTAACCTAGTTAACGTAAAATGTTAAAGTGTCGGTCAATAAGCTAACTTACACCGCCATCTGCCAGAAACTTATGGAACTTCCAAATAACTGCAACTTTCTGTCCTATCATAAACATTTTATTTGAAATAAAAAAATATTCAGGTAATTGATTGATTTAAAAAACTATCCTATGCCTCAATTTGGGCAAAATTACTCACAGTATACGGAATATCATCAATTGTGGTCGAGTAGGTTCAGAGTTTAGTGGGGACCTTATATTCATATTTGTGTTCCTTTTTGCGTATAAAGATTAATCCGAGACTTTATCTCAAACTCTTTACGTAATTAGTGATGTTTTTTCGAATAATTAGGGAAAAGGTCAGCTCCCAAAACCACATTTTTGTGGTTATAAGGTGACTTAGGGTCTGTGGAAGGGATGGTTATGACGTACAAGAAAAATTTTACATCATCTATTCTTCCTGGTGCGAGATGGATCCCCGCTCTTCTGCGATCATCCTCATTTGGCCGTTGATTTTTCCGATCTAAAAAACGGACCTCATTCACTACATTATTCTTATATTCTCCTTGGTGGAGAAGTATTGCCATATCCAGATGCCGACGGATTTGAGTCTGTCAAAAAAACAGTGTGTGCATTGAAGTTTAGACTACCTGGTTGGAGCGTAAGCTTTTTAGAAGAGAAGGAAGGAAGGAGCAAAGAGGAGAAGAGACAAAGAAGAGAAGAAGCAGAGAAGGGATGAAGGGAATAAGGGAAGGAGAGGAGAAGCAAGAAGAGAAGAGAAGAAGATGAGGAGAGAAGATGGGAAGGAGATAATAAGGGGAGAACGAAAGAAGATAATAAGGAAACAAGCGGAGGTACGAAGGGAAGAAGGTGATAAGGAGGGAAGAGGAGAGGGTGAGAAGAGAAAATGGGAACTGAAGAAGGAAAGAAGGGAGGTAGAGAAGAAGCGAGGTAGAGGAGAAGAAGAGGGAGAGAAAAGATGAGAAAGGAAGAAGAGGAGAGGAGGGGAAGGGAAGTAAAGAAGGAGGAACGGATATAAAGAGAGAAGAAGGGATGGAGAAAATAAGACAGGAAGATGGAAGGGAAGAGGAAAGAAGAAGGCAAGAAGGGAAGGAGGTTAGAGGTAAGAAGGAGATTCGGGAAGTAGAGAAGAAAGGAAATGAAGAAGTGAAGGAGAAAAGGGAAGGAGTTAAGAGAAGAAGAGGAAAGAATAAGAAGAGGAGGAAAGAAGCCGCAAAGACGGGAAGAAGGTAGGAAGGGAAAAAGAGGTGAAGGGAATAAGGGAAGGAGAGAAGAAGAGGAGATAAGAGGGGAAGGAGAGAAGAAGGGTAGAAGAACACAGAAATAAAAGGATAAGAGAAGAAGGAAAGAAGCAAAGAAGAGAAGAAGCAAGAAAGGTAAAAAGGAAAGAAGGGGAAGGAGGTAAGAAAGAAAGAAGAGGAGAAGATAAGGGGGCAGAAGAAAATAAGGAAAGGAGAAGAGAAGGGAAGAGGATGAGAAGGGAAGGACCGAAGAAAAGGGTAAAAAGGAAAGGAGAGAAGAAGAGGAGAAGAGGAGAAGGAAAGCAGAGAAGAAGGAACAAGAGTGGAAGGCAAGAAGGGAATAAGCGAAGAAGGGAAGGAGGGCGAGAAGAAGAAGCGGACAATAGAAGGAGGATGAACAAAAGAAGCGGATAAGATAAAAAGAGAAGAAGCGGAAATGTAGGAGGGTAGGAAGGGAAGAAGAGGAGAATTTAAGAAGGGAAGAAAAGAAGGAGAGTAGACAAGTAAGGAAAAAGCGAAGAGAGGAAGAAGGTGAGAAAAAAGAAGGAAAGAGGATAAGAACGGAAGAAGCGAAAAAGGGAAGGAACAAAAAAAGGTAAGATGGAAATGAGAAAAAAGGGTGCGAGGGGAAGAAAAGGAGAACGGAAGAAAGGAAGCAGAGAAGAAAAGAGGAAGAGGAGAAAGGTAGCAGAGAAGGAGAGAAGACGGGTAAAATATAAAGGAACCAGAAGGGAAGAAGAGTAGAAGCTGAAAAGGGAGGGTGAGAAGAATAAGTGTAAGGAATAAAGAAAGAATATAAGGAGAGAAGAAGAAGGGGAGAAGAGAACAGAGGAAGGAAGGAGAAGAGAGAATTGGAAGAAGGGAAGAAAAAAGAAGGGAAGGAGTAAAAAGCTGAGAAGGACGAAGAAATGAGGGTAAAAGATGAGAAGGGAGGAAGATAAGAAGGAAAGGGCTGGAGGAAGGAAGAAGAAAAAAGGGTAAAAAGGAAAGGAGGGGAAAAGAGAAGAAGGGAAGAAGAGAAGAAGGCGAGGAGGAAGTAAATGGAGAAGAGAAGGAGGATAGAGAGAAGAAGCGGACAAGAAAAAAGAGAAGAAGTGGAAAGGTAAGATGGTAGGCAGGGAAGAAGAGAAGAAGCGAAGGAGGGAAGAAGGTAAGAAGGAATGAAGAGAAGGAGGGAAGAAGGAGAGAAGATAAGAACGGAAGAAGATAAGGAAAAAAAGGGAAGAAGGGGAGATGAGATCAGATAAATTCCGTAGGGATTCATGTTAAATAAGACATTGAAGACAAATTATTGTAGAAAGGCATTTTTTTGTGAAGAAATTCCTATTCCATTTCTTAATTAAACGAAAACGACTCAAATGAGAATCTCAGAGTGGAATTTCAAAATGAATATTATATTAGAGATACATACCACCAAAATTGAGGAAAAGCACGACTCGAAGGAGTAGTGTATTGATAAGGATTTTCATTATTTCTGTACAGATTTTGTAAACTGCGAGTGAGAAAGTTGGGGCATATTTACTACTTTATATACCAATCATTATCACACATGTGAGTCGGCATAATTATCACACGAAAAGTAGAAAAAAATGTTGAAATTGACAATATTCGTAGACTACGTCACAGGAAAAACAAATATCGTTCAAGCAAAATTTTAAAATTTAACAAAATCTTTCCTTAATAGAATAGAAAAAATGTTTTTGAAATTTTTAAAGAATCTTTCGACAGCTCATACCGGATGATTACAGAAAGTTTTTAATCCATGAACCAAATTTCAACGGATCACAAGAATTTGAAACAGGGGTGTCCAACGCAAGGTTGGCGCGCTTCTCCTCTCTTCCCCTTCTCCGAACGCTTCTTCGAGAATTCTCTTCTCGTTTCCTCTTTCCACATCGCGCTCGGCGCATGAACGTATTCAAGGTGGTAAGAGAGAGGATTGACGAGTGAAAGTTATTTACACCGCTGCTCACGCATTTGACACCTCTGATTTTAAACAGAAAAAGATCAATTCAACAAAAAATAGCTGAATTTTCAGTTATAACAAACTAATTTTCAACAAAATTCTATGATTCGTTTATTGTTTTTGAGATATTTCAAAATTTGAAAAATTATCATATTGAAAATTTGAAAAATTATGGATTACAATATATAAGAGACTTTGTCAGACATATGTTAAATTTCATTAAATTTTTTGAAATTTTGAGGTTATGACTTATCTACCTTGACATATCTAAAAAATTACAGTGAGTAGGTGCATAATTCGTTTATAAACAAAATTTCAACAAATTACAAAAACGTGAAGGAAAAAAGTTTCAATTAAAAATTGAATAGCCAAATATTCAGTCGTAACAAACAAATTTTCAACTAAATTTTAAAATTTTGGAAACTATGTAATTTTTGATGTTCCAATTACTGTTTTCAAGATGTCTTGAGATTCAGAAAATTTGAATCTTAAGAATTTTTTTCCAAAATAATTTATCACAACAGTCATTTCAAAAGTTCAGAAGTTATTTGAGCTTTGTTGAACATATTCAAACTATTTTGTTGAAAATTTATTTTCTAAATTACGAATTCGAAATGATTCCAAATTAATACAGTATAATTTCATAATAAATTGATTTATAAACAAACCTACAACGAAAAACAAGAATGTTAAATGTAAACCGATAAATATGCAACCAAGAGTGGAATAGTACAATTTTCAGTTATACCAAAAAAATTATTAAAAAAAGAAAAATAATAATTTTGCAGCCAAATTTCGTTTATCACGTTCTTGTATTGACAAAATACAAGAACGTGCAACGAAAATTTCAACCAAAAATGGAATAGCTTAATTTTCAGTTATAACAAACAAATTATCGAAAACAAAATAATGATAATAATTTGCAGCCGAATCTCCAGTTAGTCTTTGTTGAGCATATTTGAACCATTTTGTCGGAAGTTCGTTTTTTAATTAAATATTATGATTAAATCCAAATTAGTACAGTGGATAGATTCAGAATAAATTTTTTAATGAATAACAAGGGAATACGAAAAAGAAACAAAACAAGATAATTTTGCAATGAAAAATGGAATAGTGGAATTCTCAGTTAGAACAAACAAACTATCAACATCAAAAACATAATTATTTTGCAGCCAAATTTGGTTTATCATTCATCGTTTTGAGATATTTTGAAATTTGGAAAATTATAATTTTGGGAACCTATTCGAAATTGTTGATAACAATATAAGAGACTTTTTCAGGCATGTGTTAACTTTCATAAAATTTTATACATTTTGAGTTTATGACTTACCTATCTCGACATATTTCAAAATTTGGAAAATTTAAATCTTGAGAATTTTTTTTCAAAATAATTGATTACAACAGTCGTTTTGAAAGTTTAAAATTCACTTAGTCTTTTTTAAACATATTCAAACCATATTGTTAAAAATTCACTTTCTAACTTGAAAATTCGAAACAAATCCAAATTAATAGAGAATATTTATATGAAAAATTGATTTTTTTAAAAAGAAATTTCAACGAAATACAAGCATGTCGAAAAAAGAAGATTAATATGCTACTAAAAATGGAATAGTTAAATTTTCAGTTATAACAATAGGATTTTCAGTTCGAAATAAAAAAAAAATTTTAACGATATTCCGTTTATCGTTCATCGTTTCCAAAATTGTTTTGAATTTGGAAAAGTAAAAATTTCGGCAACTTATTCAAAATTGTTTTTTATAATATATAAGAGCCTTTATCAGGCATATTTTAACTTTTATAAAATTTTTTTTAATTTTGAGTTTATGAAGTACCTATATCGACGTATCTCAAAATTTGTAAATTCAAATCTTGAGAATTTTTTTTCAAAATAATTGATTACGACAGTCATTTTGAATGTTTAAAATTCAGTTAGTCTTTGTTGAACATATTTGAACCGTTTTGTTAAAAATTAATTTTTTAAATTGAAAGTTCGAAATAAATCTAAATTATTAAAGAATATTGATATGAAAAATTTATTCTCAAACGAAATTTCATAGAAATACAAGAATGTCAAACAAAGAGGATAAATATGTAACCAAAATGGAATAATGAAATTTTCAGTCTTAAAAAACAAATTGTCAACAACAACAACAACAAAGTAAGTTGTTGCATTTCTACTAAAAATGATGAAATTTATGGAAATCCTAGAATATTGAATGTTCAAAAAAAAAGTGAATTTCCAACAAAAGAGTTCAGCTTTCATACATTCAGAAATATTTATATTTTTCCATTGGAAACCCAACTTTAATGCCCATAATACGTCATATTTTCTGTAAATTAATCTATTTTGGCTGAGAATTCAGCTATTTTGTTGGAAATTCCTTTTTGCGGTAACTTCCTCTTTATGACTAGAAAAATATAAAAATTTGACTTTAAAGAAAAAAGTCTAATCGGAGAGCGGAAAATATAAATGTATCTAATGAAATTATTATTATAGAAAAGATGATTTTATAATAAAATGAATGTGATTACGAAATTCAAATTTGGCGCCCAAATTATATTAAAATGAGAGTTTATGTTCAAGTGTTCAACGGTCAAATTTATATTAAATATGTATTAAATTCATAGCAAATGTTCATTGAATGTATATCATGTTTTTTTTAATGTTATCAAATATGTTCATTAAAATTATCCATCGGAAGATTATTGACCACTCTGTAGCTTATTTTGGAACAGTTAGGAAATTTTGTTTTTGAGAAATCCGAAGGAAATATAAAAGTTTTGTCTTTTTATTTACATAGCTTTCAAAACTTGTTTTTTTCAGCAGTTGGAAACTGTCGGCAAAAATAACACAGAAAATTCGAAGATATTTCGACATCAAGGCTAATTATAAAACTAATATTTGCATTTTTTATAGTCTCAAGAGCATGATTAAAGATAAAGTTATTATTCCGTAAACTATAATTTTCTGAGTTTTAACTGAAATCAATTGAAACTTTTTCAGGGATTTTTTTAGCTTTAAAAATTTTATTTTTTTTTTTCAAACAAATTTAGAAGAAGTGGATAACTCTAGAATTATATGACTGATGCAATCAACGACTTTTCGAAAATTCTTCAAATTTTAAAAAATTATAATATTTGAAGAAATAGGAGTTAAAGATACCCATTTTTTGTTGATAGAAGCCTATATTCCACCTGGAGTACTAATGGAATTTAAATATTCCCAAAAATTCCAATTTTCAAAATTTTCGAATAACTCAAAATCAGTACGTCAGTGAGTGAAAAATGACTAACTTTCAGAAAACTCAGAGACGCACCACAAACTCTCTTAAGACTGTTTTAATCAATAATTTAAAAGTATTTCCTGAAATTTGGATTTTCCAAATTTCAAACTATTTCAAAAATGATAGGTAACGCGCTGAAAGTTAAAAAATTGTCAAAATTTTGCAACATCTCGATATAGGTTAGTCATAACGTAGAAACTACCAAATTTTCTGAAGTTCACTAAAGGCCTCTGTCGTAATCAGGAATTTTGCAAAAATTCCCGAAATTCAAATTTTCCGAATTTTTAAATATCTCGAGATCGGTGAGTCGGTACGTCGAAAATGACCAAATGTAATCAAATTAAACCAAGGCCTGACGAAGAGTCTTATTGTTGTTGTCGAAAATTGTGCTAGAATGTCCAAAAAATTGAATTTAACAAATTTTTGAATATCTCGAAAACAGTATGCGATGCGTCAAAAATTAACAAATTTTTGGGAAAGTACAAAGACCAGACAAAGATAGGATTATTAAGAATTCATCGGATTCATCACATCCTTGCCTAACGCCCTGCTCAATACCAAACCAATCACTCAGTTGTCCATTTACTCTCACACTCGCTTGACTATCATTATATGTATGGCTTTCAGAAGCCAATCAGCCACTCCATATTCTTTTAAGACTTTCCAAAGTTAGGTCTATCCACCTTGTCGAAAGCTTTTTCCAGATCAACAAATGCAGAGAAAACTTTTTTTTTACACTTGACTTACTAGGCTAATCGCTCTATTATTATTATATTCACCTTGATCATCCTTTCCTTTGTGGATTAGGACGGTAATAGCCCTTCTCCAATCGTTTAGAACTTCACTGTTCACAGCACACGTATTTATAAACTTACACAACCACACAAGCAAATGTCCTCCACTATTGGATATATCTATTGGATTGTCCTTCAGTATACTCTTCAAGTGTCAAAAACTGAAAATCAAGTTCATTTGCCAGATATTTCAGATAAAAATTCAAAAACTTGGGGCATTCTGAGAAATTTTCAGAGTATTTTTTTAAGATTCTAAATTTGAAATTACGGCTTCTTGTAGTATTTGCTAAGTGGAACAATAAAGTAGTTTTTGCTTTATTTATAAAAAAATTTATTATAAATGAAAAAATTGAACTTTTGGATAAATGACAAAAGCTAAGGAAGAAAACAAATGAAAAAAAGTTATTTTATGGAAAAAAATCCACAAATGTGTTATCAATCCTTTCTAGCAAGATATGTAGTTTCCATTTTATTCAGGAAAAAAACTTCAATTATAGAACAATGAAATTCTTTGAAACGACGAAGAGTGAGATAGGAAATTGATTCTAAAAAGTTTTTCATCCCAAAAATATCCAAAAATTTGTTCTCAATCATTTTTTTAATGCAGATTTTTTCTCGCTGACTGCTACGCGTATTCCATCATGCCACCAAGCATCACCAGACTTTCTTCCTTTCTTCTTTAGCCTTAGTATGTTTCAATATATATAATATACCTATATCCAGTAGTATTATTTAGTATTATCGCGGTGGTCTGGGCCCATAACCTATTGGGATTTGGGTTTTGAATTATACAATTATAGACTGTATACAACTATAGGTGGTACATATTCGAAGTAGAATTCTTTTTCGCTCCGAAGTCAGCTGTGCTTTCCTCATTATCATCAATAGCATTGTCTCCAAGGGCATCATGCTTGTAGCTGGAGATAGGAATCATGCTTTAGGGATAGAATCATGGAGGATTTAGTTCTATTATTTTCGGAACAGAGAACAAAATTCGAGTCGGATGGCGGGTAAGATAAAAGTGGCCGATACAACATAACGACCACGAATACGAATGCAGTCCTCAATTCACAACCTCTAGAGGTTGGGAAGTGACCAGCGCAGCGTAGCAGTGCGAGCAGCAGCAGAAGGGTTGGTTCTCGTTCTCGGTTATGCTAATAAGACCGAGCTCTGTTTCTGCTTATGCTCCGGATAACTTATGCTCCAAACTGGTCCAGTCTTGCTTCTTGACAAGATTACCATCTCGGAATTGAACGCGAGCCTTTCCTAGCACAAAGGAAGAGACTCTCGTATTGGCTACAACTTTCTGCGAGTGGCGAACAATTTTCATTCGTTTTTTCCATAACAGCTAATCTTATGGCTCCCGTTTTAATATTTTACATACACTAAACGAGTCAGAATGATATCAATTTTGGAGTCAAGCGGGTATTGCGCTCCTACGAGTTTAACCGTATGCCGTTTGGTCTTGAAAATGCCCCTGCAATTTTTCAACAACAAAAAAACCATTCTACATGACTCTTCAATTCGAAGGAGAATTTTCGACTCGAATGTTTTATCTTTGAATAAGATCAATATTCAACCAAATTGCAGGTTATATTGACAACTCCAATATAACAACAATGCGAAACATGTAGAAAAATCTAAATAATTCTAGTCTCTGGTTATAATACGTAACTAGAAATTACATAATTGTGAAACAGTAAAGCAGTTAAGTAGTAAAACAATAAAAAATTGTACTCTCTTGCTCTACCCGGATGCATAATACGATCTTTTCTTGCATCGTCGAACGGTATAGGATGGGCAGGCACAAAAAAATTAACAAAAATAAGTCATTCGACGACTTTCGTTCGAATGCAGAATGCACTAAAGAGGTAGGTAAGGGACATCATTTCCACCCCTCTTTCTTTTTTCTTCTTGAAGCAGAGTGGTCCTATTTGAAGACTTGATAAAAAGTTGTCGCTCAAGATGATACGTTTCAGGCACGCGACTTCCTCTCTTTGCTCCACTTTCCGCCCTCTCGTCTCTCGTCACTCTCAGTTATTGTCACTTTTTTCCCTCTTTGTCTCTCACGATTGCGAATTTCGATTTTCTGCTGGCTACCCAGCATGCCATTCTCTAATTCAAACATTTCGAGTATTCGGACAATCGCATACCTCACATTCACTCCTTCTGATATTTGGGGGCCTTTCAACGTCACAATTCTAGGTGGAGGGGAGGGGGAATAAACAGGTATTTTGACGTGGAGGGTGGTCAACGCAAGATGTGACATCACCAGGAATTTTTTTTAGGGCTGGAAATTTTTCCGAATCATTCTCAATTTTGCAACGAATATCGTCTTACATTTAGGAAAATCTTTTTTTGAATCAAACAACTAAATTTGTTTCATATCATTTGCATAGAATAACTGGAAGAGAGATATCATTTGCTCTGACAATATAGCATTCAAAATCTGTTTTTCAAATCTTAGTAATATTTATTTGATTCAAACAAAAAATGAGATAAACAGTAGTACTACGAAGTGCCGCGTGACGTGCTGAGGCGCTGCGAGCTGGGCGTGGTCCGCGTTACAACTACCCTAAAACCTAACTAACGTTGTGTTTTGATCCTAACCATTTTTTGCTGGGAAAATAAAAATTTATTGGAAATGGACTCAATAAGTTGAGTGTTTGAACATTCTGAATTCAAAACTCATGAGTTTACTCAATTTTTGTTCATTATCAATTGTTTTAAAGTAATTGATTGACTTTTGTTGGATATAATCCTAATTTTTGTTGTATGCTTAGTGATATAAAATGAAAATAATATAAAATAAAAATACAAGCAAGACTAGCTATATCCAAGAACACTCCTAGGGTCGCTATGAGTTTGACCGCATGCCTTTCGGGTTAAAAACTGCTCCTGCAAAGTGAATTGCGATATTTGTTTTGTATCACGTATAATGGATGTTACTTTTCAACAAAATTTTCGAATTGTTGACAGGAAGAAAGCAAATTCACATCAGAGGAGTCCTTTTTTTAATAGAAATTTTATCTTTCCATTAGTTGAATCTTCAATCCGAATTAGTTTAATTCTCTATCAGGTTAGTTGTATTTTCAACCAAAAAGGATTTTTTGGTCGACAAGAAACATATTCTTCCCAAATTATTGGATTTTCAATAAAAAAAAAACCAATTATTAACAGAAAAGTCGAATTTTTATACCGACATTTTAAGGGATTCCACAAAATTTTGTCTGAAACGCTAATTCACAGGAAAAATCAAAAAGAGCCTGAAGTAAAAAAAAAATTAGAAAAGTAGAAGAAAACGTAAGGAATGGTCCTACCCCCCCCCCCCTCCTTTTCCGAAAAGCCTGACGTAATTGGGTTAAACAATCAAAAGATGTCGCCGCTCCCTTTGTTTTTTAGAGTCGCATATTTTCTATAACTTTATACTGTCCAAAGCAATCAGAATAATCACGGGGGTGGAGCTGGCGTAGGAACTTCCGGTAAGAAACTTTGCTTTCTGCGCCAAAAGTTTGTGGGGTTATTCTAGTGATATTTAGTAAGTAAAGTTTAAGTTTCCAGTGAATTTTTCTATTTTCAGACTGCTAGTACTAAAAATACTCGGAAGAAAAAGTTCTTATGATGGACGTCGTGAAAATACCTTTTGTTTAATCGACATGATGACATGATGACTGAATAAATGCACGATTCCATTTCTATTTCTCTGTTATGAATCTTGCTCATGAACTTTGGTTACCAAGAGAGTATAATGGGAGGGTGGGGCTGAGAGGACTGAAAATCTAGTTCTGCCAGGAGTCACAATAGCGCATGATCGCTCCATGAGCGGCCATATTGATGAAATTTGTTTCTACCTTTTAACACGGAGCTTTACCACCATGAGAATAATCAGCCGTTAACCAAACTTTGCGCATGCGTAGAAAAATAATCTTCGCTGCGCATTCTCGAAATTTTTACCAATAGCTCTCAACCATGAATAATAGAAAATGCTAGAAGCCGTACGCCTCAGAAAGTCGAAAGGAATAACGACATCTCTTAGTTCCGGATATCTAGCATAATAAAAAAATGTCTAAAGTTGCTTCACAATAAATATGGCGTAGAACTGGCGACGTTCATTTATTGGTGCCAAACAAACTCCTTCTTTAACTCGTCTAATCAAATTGGCAAACTTTTTATGATTCCTTGTAGGTAAAGACGCAGCCCCCAATTAATGGAAGCTGCCTTTTCAAAGTTGAAGGTTATGTGTGCGCCTACAAATTTTCGCGCCAAATTTAAATAGGATCATACAAGAAAATGTAAAAAATCGAAATCATCTTAATCGTAATGGGCAGTCTTTTCGCTTATAAGTCCCTAATTTTTATACGGAAGGAAAAAAGTCAAAGCACAACCGCAGAAGCAGCGAGCATTTTATAATCTCGGCAAACAGCTCTCTACCATGAATAATAGAAAATGCTAGAAGACTTACGCCTCAGAAAATCGAAAGGAAATGCGACACCGCTTAGTTCCGGATGCCTAGCCCAATAAAAAAAGTGCCTGAAGTTACTTGAAAATAAATATGTACTAGAACTGGCAACTGTCAGTTATTGGTGCCAAACAAACTCCTCCTCCAACTTGTCTAATAAAATTTGCAAACTTTTCATGATTCCCTGTGGGTAAAGACGCAGCCTCTATTTAATAGACGCTGCCGTATCAAAGTTGAAGGGTATGTGTGCGCCTAGAAATTGTGATGCCAAATTTGAATCGGATCATCCCAAAAAATGTAAAAAATCGAAATTACCTAAATCTTAACAGGCAGTCTTTTTGTTTATAAGTCCCTAATTTTTATTCAGAAGAAAAAAGGCGAAGTTAACCGCAGAAGCAGCGAGCGCGTAAACTCGGGGGCTATGCAAATCCTCTGGAGATCTTTCTCTCGACCCTTCGCGGTTCCGAACCGCGAAAAGATGGCGAAAGGGAGCAACGGGGAAGGTAGAATGCGTTTAGCGGCTCGTTCCGAAGAACGTTTGGAGGCTTTGCATGAGAATTAAGTGCGGCGTGCTCCCGTAAAAAGACCCCCGAGGGTAAAAGACGGTCCTCGAGATGCCCATTAAATACGGAGAGACACTTGCAAGGAGGGACATTAAATGCTCTCCCTGAACAAAGGATCGATAAGGGGGAAGAGGGTCCTTCGGATTTAACTCGTGTTGGTACAAGTGGGTTTAGAGAAGTATTTAAAATTCAGGGTTGTGGCTAAAATATCTCGTATGGCACTTTCCAATTTCTTCCAACGAGCCAAAGTCGAGTGAAGACGCCGCAGGCGCCGGAACGAGATGGCGGCAAATGATGCGACCTTCACAAACGAACGAAATCAGCGTTTTGCACCTGCCAAATACAGCATTTTTATTGGACCCGCATCGCGGAAAAGTTCGATTGAAAACACTCACGGACTAGAAAAGAAAAAGATACAATAATCAAACATCAGCCCGGTTTCACCGGATCTGTTATTGCTCGGCACTGCTTGTTTTTTCCGCTAGATGGCACGCTAAGGCTAAACTACTGAAGCCAATCTGGATCCACCACATCAAACCTAAATTCCCTTCGAAGCAACTTCATAGCAGTCAGTTTGAGGTTAGGAATCCTTCTACCTCCATCAGTTATTTCAATTCTCGAATTTTTTCCCTTGTACTACGCATGCGTCGTAGCGACGGATTTATTCGACCATGATCGGGAACGTGTTCGAAATTCTTAGATAGGAAACAATTTTACATAAAATAATATAATAATAATTCAATAAAAGGTAGCTTTTTTATCATTAACATTAGTTCCTCAAAATCCCTAACATTTGTCTGCTTTTCAAAATTATTATTTGTTGTAAACAATTGATTTGCGAGTTGAATCATTCAAAATAGGCGCGCAGTCCACAGCTGATGAGGCTGCAGGTGCAACGCATGCGCAGTGCGATAGTTTTGATACCATAGATTGGTGAAGGGGGAACGAATCCTAACCTATAATTTACTGCTGCGAAGTAGTCTCGAAGTAAACTCAGGTTGGCTGTGGTCAATTTTGGTTGGCCACAGTAATAGAGTCTCAGCGTGCCATCTAGCGGTCTAAACAGACACTGCTAAGCGATAACAAGTTTATACAAAGAAATCTTTAGGTTCTGTACTTGAATTTTTTTTTCTCCCAGTTCGTTAGTGTTGTGTATAAGAGCTTTTTGTGATGAGAACGTGGAGGAAAACATGGTGTTTGGTAGGTGAAAAACGCTTATTCCATGAGGGCGTGAAGTTAAGAGCACAAGCCAGAGTAAATTGCGCGTAGCAGCGCTCCGCCGCCTTTAAACAGTTCTTCTTTTTTTTAGTTCGTTGGTGCTTTTCATCGAAATTTTTCGCAATGAGGACGCAGTAAGAAATATTGTATGTGGCTGATGTAAAACGCTAATTTGGTTCGTTTGTGAAGATCGCATCACTCGCGGTCGTCTAGTTCCGGCGTCTGCGGCGCCTTGGCTCAGTTCTTTCTTCCAGTTCGATAGAGTTTTTCATCGAAATTTTTCGCGATGAGTATGTTATAAAAAAGATGTATGCGGCTGGTGCAAAACGCTGATTTCGTTGGTTTGTGAAGTTCACATCACTTGCCTCCGTCTCGTTCCGGCGCCTGCAGCGCCTCTAATTGGTTCTGGTTCGTGCTCCAAAATCCACGCACTAACGGAATCAGCCCTGTTTTACACTAACTAGATGAATAACCATTGGCGAGGAGTTTCTTACTTATTTTGTCTGAAAACTTATTTATTTTGTTGAAGATTCGAGTAGTTATTCTAGAATTTGCTCGTTTTGTTATTAATTGAATGATTTCCAGTAAGTCATTTCTTGGATATTTTCATTAATTCTTGTTCTATTTTTATTTTTCGAAAATATATCTTAACGCTCCCAAGGTAATTGACCCATTCGAGGTTAGGTCTAAGATAAGAAAAGAAGGGTGCACTCTAAAAAAATCCTTTTGCATTAAAGAAGAAGAGAAAATGAGAAACAATTTAGATGGTAACGTGCAGATACGAGAGAGTACAAGTACACGTTCGTAAGTTCAGGTCCTCCTCAGACCTTAAAGCCAGGTCTGATCTCATTGAACACTCGTGTTTCGCGGAACAAGATGACTTTACAGATACTGAAACCCGACTCTACCAATTGAACCCTTCAGCGATAAACTTTGACTCAGGTTGTACTTACACATGTCTGTTGAACACACATTTGTTAATGAAAAAAAAACCAGTTTGCATAAAGAATTAAACGTTAAATCACACCCTCTTTACTCTTTTTCCATCCCTTATTGTATAATCATCTCTTCTTTATCTTTAAGAACTATTATTTTAACCTAACTTCAATTCCCCTTCGCATCACTATCTTTCACCCTTCCGCTCCCATCCCTGTAGTCCCTCCTCTCTCAGTAATATCCACCCCGTCCCTAAAACCTTTTCTTTTAGTCTCTCCCTTTATTCCATTCAATCTTTTCGTTTTCCGATATGTTTCCGTTTACTGTCTCCTACCTCCTCACCTTATTCTGATCTTCAGTGTCCTATCCCTATATCATCCCTTTTACACTGTCACTCCTGCCCTCCTACCCCTTTTACCACTCAATCCTCTACCTCCCTAATTAACCCACTTCAAACCCTAGGGATACCCATCCTGTTCCTCTAAGTTTCCACCTCTTCGAATAATGCTCTTCTACACACATCTTCTATATTTATGATTACTCCCCATCCCTTTCTGAAATTCCTCCCTCTCCTGGCTCTTATCTTATCACTCTATTTTTTTCTTCGTTTTCTCTCCCTATAGTATTTACCTCATAATATTTTTGTGTCTCCTTCTACTACCTTTGACACTCAACCTCCTGTCTACCTAATCAACTTTTCTCGAAACTCTTGACACGCCTCTGATGCCGCTTCTACATCCCACCTTCTACAGTCTTCACCTGCTACGTCCCCCTCTATTATAATTATCCAGTTCTGAAATTCCTCCCTCTTCCGCCTCTCATCTCATTACTCTATGATTTGCATTTGCTTTCTCTTCCCCAAGCACTCCTCTTGTGCCGCTCATCTCATTAGTCCACCGTGCTTTAATATTTGCTCAACTGCCTGTCTTCTACCCTCTTAAACACTCTACCGCTGTATCCCCTACCTTTCCTCAAAACTCCCGCCACACGCCTCTTGCCCTTCAAATTTCTATTTTTCCCAGTATTTCTTTTCTACACACCCTTCTATTTTAGTCATCTCTCATCTCTTTTTTCCTCTTTCCTTCATATTTTCCTTCCTCTCCCACCTCTTTATCTCATTACTCCATTCTTACCTCTCGCGTCTTCTACTCCCCACCCCTGCCAGTATTCCTTTCCTACACACCTCTTTATAATTCACTCCTGTCCTTTCTGATGTGCCTTCTTCTCCCGCCTCTTATCCGATAACCTAATTCTGTTCCTTTTCCCCTTCTTGAAGCATCCCTCTCATACTTCGTTTTACTCCTACTCTTTGACTCCTTTTATTATTCGACCACCTGTCACCCTGAAAACCTTTCCTCAAACCTCCTGACTCCAGCCCCTTTCGTCCTTTTTACTTTCAAAATCTTGCAGCACTCCTCTTCTGCACATCCCTTACTTCATTATATATTACCCTTTATCTTTCCCTGATATGTCTCCCTCTTCGGCCTCTCATCTCGTTACTTCATTCTGCTCTCCTGTTTTACCTTCCTCTAATACCTGTTAAACTCTTCTTCATCTACTCTTTCTACTCAAGCCTCTGCCTCCTCTATGATCTTGCCTTAAACCTACAGCTACCCTGCCGCGTCCCTTCTACTTTTCATCTCTTCTCAAAATTCCTCTTCTATAGACCTCTCTCCTCAATAAAATCATACACTTTTCTTTTTATTATGCCTTCCTCTGATGTGTCTTATCTCATCATCATATTCTTCTCATTTGTCTCCTCTCCATACTGCATCCCTGTTACACTATTTTACTCCCTTGCTCCTCTAGCCCTTTACTGCATAATCCCTTCTCCTTAATTACCTCCTCTTGAACCGCCTGACACACTCCTCTCAGACATGAAAGAAGTATGTCTAGAATACTTCTTTTCAACACACCTCTCTCATTATTATAATTACTTCCTATACCCTTCTGATCCCTCTTATATTTTTATTCTCTTGTACATCCACTTCTATAATTTGTACCCCCCCCCCCCTCATCTTCCTAATCACCTTCCGCCTAACCCTCCGACTCATATCTCTCTACTCTACATCCCATTTCCTGCAGTATAACTCTTCTGAACACATCCCACTTTATTAGAATAAGCCCCTCTCTCTTTTTGATATGCGTCTCATTACTGTATTCTGCTCTTTCGTTCTTTCTCCCCATATCATACCTTTCCTTCAACTCACTTCACGACTCAACTTCCTCTATCCCTTGTCACCTTCCCTCAAGCTACAAACATATCCCTTCCACCCTTTTCTCTTTCAACTTCTCCCAATATTCCTTACCTACACACATCTTTCTTCATATAAATTTCATCCTATCTTTTCATTCATTTATTTTCTTTTCCATTCCCCTTTTCTATTTATCTCTTCTTTTACCAAACCTGCTATTCCCTCAATCACCTTTCCTCAAACCTCCTGATATGCCTCACCTGATTCTCCCACTTTCTATCCCAACTAATATTCCTTTCCTACTCAACCCTTTATTATTTTAACATCTATCTCCTCTCACTCTCCACCTCTCTCAGTATTTCGTTTCTACATTACGCTTTATTTTAATTATCCTCTATTCCTTCATGATATGACTCCCTCTTGCGTCTTTCATTGCGATACTGCATTCTGTTCTCTGTTCTATTCTCTGCATTCTTCCAACTTTCTTTACTCCAGGCCATTTATCCCTTCTATTACCAAATTTCCTATCCCTCCAATCACCTTTCCCTCCCCTGTCTCTATCTCTGTCTCTCTTCTGACCCTCATTTCATTACTCTATTCTGCTCTTTTACTTCCTATCCCTATAGCATCCCTTTTATACTTGTTTTACCTCCTGGCCTTTCATGCTCTCGACTACTTCACTCCCTGTCACCCTGATCAGCTTTCCTCAAATCTCCTGACACCCCTCCTTCGACTTTTCCTATCCACCTCTCACCAGGGCCGTAAAGACAATATCCGGGACCGGGGGAAACCATGCACGGCCCCCTCCACCGGGCCCCCCTCAACAATTGT
>WSXT02057569.1:0-12753 GCA_011762715.2 Neuroterus valhalla
TAGTCCGTGGCTGGTGATTATACACCGGGTTATACAACCCGAGATCAGTTTTTGACGAATAAAATAATAATAATAATAATAATAATAATGATTGCAATTTTCAAACACGCATGAAATACAGGAAAAAAATTCGTTTGTAGAAAACTTATTCCAATGAATTATTTATTCCTATTTAGGTAAAATATTCAAGTTTATTCAAAATGTTTCAATTTATTGCTGGGCACTTGACATTTTGCGAATCTCAATCATCTTGTTCAAATATATTTTTAGTTATCAAGTAGAAAGCAACAAGGCAAATAACCAAGTGAAAACGGGATTTCCAGTTTAGATAAAAATCAGGAAGGATTTTTGCTAATGACTATGGATAGTTACCTGTTTCATTATAAAATATGAGGATGCTTCCCTCCCTTCCTGCTACGCGTCGCGTATTTTCCTTTTTTATCTTTGTTTCCACGAACCTATATGCCCCACTCGAAAGAACAAGAAGTAAGTTCAGCGGCTGTAAAGTACCAACGACAGTTGAGCCGGTTTGCTTCGTCGTTGCGAACACGTCCATGAACTCCTGACGTGGAAAGTATTTTTAAACCTTTTTTTATTTTCTTCTCCCGTTTCCACTATTGTCATCATGTACAACAGCCCGCGTTTCGGTAAGTGATCTTTATCCGTCAAAACTCACAGTATGCTAGTGTGATAGTGTAGAAAAAATGTAACCTCATCTAAAGGTTGTTTATAAACTCTGAAGCGATTGAAAAATTCTTTGCTCCGAAGGTACTGAATTACCTGAGAAAGTTTTATTCCACATTTTCTAAATTAAGATACTTTGATTCCATGATAACTATTTATTTAAGAAATATTATTGATATTCTAAAAATTTCCCTTAACTGCTTACTCGTTTTTACTTTGGGAAGAATTAAATTGAAATTGAAATTTACAAATTTCACAGTCGAGATAAGTCAAAATTATTTGAATCCTAAAATCTAGCTCACTCCTGTTACGTTAAAAAGTTGACGTTAGTGGGTTTCTAAAATATTTTGTAAAATCTTATAAGAGGTTGGCTGATTCTCCTTTATCACTAGATATAGGTATATATAAGAATCATAGGATTCACAGTTACTATGAACCATTCTTTTTTCATTAAAATTAGAATAAATACTGCGGACGATATAAATAATAAATTAGTAATTACTAACATTTATGTTAGATAGTGTTTATACGTTCGAAAGCAAGCCACGCCTCCTACCCCTTTCCGAAACCCCCTTCCCTTTTTCCAGGTCCGTACGTTTAGACCCAAGCTTCGTGAAAGTGTACATGAAAGTACGGACATTTATTTTAGCCTCGGGTTTTATGTTTTGTGATGTGAAAGGTTTCCATAATCTACTATTTTTAAAAATTTTTTATTTAGGGTGGCTGGCACTGGCTGTCACTATTTATTTGATGAAAGGCAGTTTAATTATTGAGGCTGGTCCAACTGCTGCAAGAAATGCTTCAACAATTGACGATGATATTGACGATTTTATACCCTACCGAGGAGAAAGTTTCGATACCTTCGATTGGAATCTTTACAAAGTAACAAAATACTTATATTGGCAATATTATTCGGCAGATTAGATTTCGTTTACTGTAAAGTGGAAATATTTGGACTATTTTACTAAAAAATTTGCTATTTACTTCAAAGATCTGAAATATATATAATTTTTCTTATAATTCTTTTCAATTTTTAAGAAAAGAATATTTTCTTCTCAGGTCCCTTAAAATATGTGTAAAATGATGAATAGATTGATCAAAGTCCTTAGTTTTTACAGGGACAAAATTAGTTTAAATGAATCTTTATTTTCTCAAATTTATGGAAAATTCTCAAAATATATGCAGCACAAACATTCAGAAGACTTCGGTAATTGGAATAGCAAGATATCTTGATTAAATTCATGGCCTCATTTCATGGCCCCAAATTCATTTTCTCAAGTCTTTAATTTTTTGATAGGTGCATTTTGAATGTGTGGAGTTTTTTAGAGGCTCACAAATCTTCAGAATAATTTGAGAGCTTCTGTGAGAGCTTCCACATGATAAATATTTCAAATGAAAAAAAAAGCTTGGTTACAGAAACAAGAACTTTATTTATGATTTATAGATAACATTTTTCTAATACGAACTAATCCAATGGATTGAATTGATTTTATGAGATTGATTTTAATAAAAGTCCTTTTCCGTAAATTATAGGTAATGACAAAGAAATACTCTGGAAACATGTTGGTATCACCTGTTTCTGTTAAATTGGCCATGATTTGTCTTTATGAGGGTGCACAAGGTCAAACTGCCCAAGAATTGTCAAATGCTATGCATTTGCCAATAAACAGATTAGTTACCAGAGACAAGTTTACATTGATTTTAAACTCACTTAAGGTAAGGAAGTTTTCTCTATACTTAAATTTTGTAGTGTTTATATATTTGTCGTGTCAAAGTGAGAAGTTTTTCTTATCTTTTCTAAATTAAAAAAAAAGTTTTGTTGAGGATAAGTTGTTCATAAAAATTCCATTGAATCATTAAGTATACCAACCCTCTTTCAATAAAAAGAAGTATGAATCAGTTAAATTATATTGAAGTAGATACAATAAAATTGTCACTTTTGTCCGATTTGAAACAAATAATAAATGTTGCTCTATTCACAGGCCAAGAACTCGGATTACTCATTGAATGTTGGTACCCGCATGTACATAGACTCCGCAGTACAAGTCAGACAAAGATATGGAGCAATCATGAAAATGTTTTACACTACTGACGTATTAAGCAAAAATTTATCGGACACTCACGCGACAGCTGATAGCATTAATAATTGGGTGAAAAATATAACTGAAAATAATATAGATAAAATGATAGAAGATGGTAAGACCTTAAAACTTCATATCCACACTCTTTAAACAGACCGTATCTAGAGCTATAAGCTCTTGAATTGAAGGAAACTTTATTTCTTGCTACATGAATAAACTCTCAATGACGAAAAACTTTTTTTGAAACCTTCTTACAGAGTAAAATATAAATTTTTAGAAAAAAGTCTACAAGGATCTGTGATGCTTGTCGTGAGTGCTCTATTTTTCAAAGGAACTTGGTACCGACAACCATTTTCAGAAAAAGCGACTAGAACAGGCAAATTTTATACAACAGCAACAAGCAGTATTCGTGTTCCAATGATGCATTCATATGGACGATTTTACTATTCTTCGTCTTCTGAATTAGATGCTAAAATACTTAGAATTCCATACTCTGTGTGTAACAAATTATTTCTATTTTTCAAATAGGCTTTTTCCTTAAAACGTTATTATATATTGAAATTGATTCAGTTAACAAAATTAGGATTCATATTTCAGGGACACAAACACGCTATGTATTTTATCCTTCCCAGAAAAATGAGTGCATTGGATTCACTTATTGAAAAATTGAATCCCTCTACTTTCAGCAGACAGATGTGGCTCATGGAAGATGTATCCATAGCGGTTGGCATTCCAAAATTTAAATTTGATTTTACTAGCCATCTGGAATCCACACTTAGAGAGGTAATGTGTTTTTATAGAAACTTTTATCAAGCATATTTCAGATTTTTCAGAAGTAGAATTAATTGAATAATTGAGCACTGATTGTTTAGTTGGGAATTAAAGACATTTTTGAAGATTCAGCAATACTCACAGGAATTCTTCGTACGAACCGCAATTCTCCTCAACTTTCTGTTTCGGATATTTTGCAAAAATCTGGAATCGAAGTGAATGAAAAAGGAACAACAGCTTATGTTGCAACAGGTTGGTACTTTTTTTCTAATTTTTACTATAAAATATAGAATGAAAGAGTAATTGCGAGAAGCAAGATAATATATATGTAATTACACACTTTATTTCCAGAGATCCAAATTGCAAACAAAATTGGAGAGGATAACTTTATTGCTAATCATCCATTTATCTTCTACATCGAGGACGAAACAACTGGGACCATTTTGTTCATCGGAAAAGTAGAAAACCCTCTTCAAGGAATTGGAAACACAAATATGACACCCAACCTTCCCACGAGATTCGGGGAAGAAAATAAGCAAACTAATGGTAATCAATTTCACATTTCACCAGACCCTTCAAATTTTCTTGAGATCTGAGAAAATTATTTTACATTACAATGCAAAAATAGTCATACATATATATTTTATACATAACTTATTGTAAATAGAAGCAATTTAAAAATTGAACGTATAAATTGTAAAAATGCACATAAGAGTATTTATAAATTACAGATGTTTATCAATAAAAGCGTATTCAAAACTGGAATCACAAGTTATTTGTTTCTATTTTCTTCTCAAATGTCACTTTCAATTACGATCCATTCAGTGTGCATTTTGGAATAGGTTTTTTTTGAAATACATTAATTTTGGGGCTTTCCAAGATTTTTTTAAATAGAAATGACGTTACGTGGCGCTGTTGGGAGTTGAAAAAGACATGCGCAAAAGGTTCATTGCTCGGTTGAATCTAATTATTTACAGAATCGCTCAGTATATTTATGAGCATGAATGAGCATAAAAGTCACAGCTGTATGAGAAGAGGACTTTGCGATCTCTTCTTTTATTAGTCATTAAAAGTTTGCTCTCAACGGTTGAGCATAACTTGTGCGCGCTTCCCGCCGATTTAATAAAATAGCCAAACAACTAAACGTTACTTAACTCCCGCTTCAGAAAAATTTTCAGAAAGTGGCGTGCGTTATAATTGTCCAGGATGTACAAGTTTCTGTTATTGTCGAATATTGTTTGTCGCATTTTCGCACGTACGACTGCTTCCTTTATTCTGCAATAACAATTGTAAAATATCCTTTCCTGAAAAACTTTAAAAATCCTAAAATAAACATATTTAAACTATTATTTTATCATAATAAAAAATTTATTATGAATCGAGCCTACTTTCAATTCAATTGAAATATTTTCTCATGAAATAATCATAAATTTCGCAACGATCATCTGATTAAAAAAGTTTTACTTCTAGAAGACTAATTACCTGAGAAACCTGTTTCTTGTACGTCCTTGATTTTATAGTTTTTTATGCTCCTATATAAAAGTGGATTTGCAGATTTGTTTTTCTTTTGTCATTGGTATCAAAAATGAAAATTCAATTAAGGATATAACTAGAAAATTTAGGTCTATTCATGATTTTTATGAATTAGATGGATACTTCCAATTTTCCTGGATGGAAATTAATATTTACAAATTAATCATTTCAGTGCTGCCAGTAATTCCTGGGATTGAAGAAAGATACAATTTTTTCAACATAGAATTACTACAGGTAATTTTTAATTATTTTCATTTGATAAGAAATTGGTAGAGATAATGAATAAATTCTATTGTTTAATTTTTAAACAGGAATTGAATGAGCAGACTGAAGGAAATTTAGTAGTAGCACCTTGTGGTGTCAAAGCAGCGTTAATGATAATTGCAGAAGGAAGTGGCGGACAAACTAGACAACAGCTTTTGTCAACTTTAAGATTACCAGTGGATGATTATGGCATCAGAGATGCTGTGAGACGTACTCTCAGTCCTTTTTCGGTAGGCTATTGCTTCTATTTCATATAAAGTGTAATTTTAATTTGGATCTAGTAGAAATTACCTTTTAAATAAATTGTAGAGTTTTTAAATTTAATTTTCAAGATAAAACGTTAATTTTTATCTAATATAATAAACCTCTTTTCTAAATAAAATCCTGTCGTATAAAACAATTGCTCTACCATTCAATAATTACTTCTTTGAAGGTAGTCTATCTTTTTCAATGCTTTTTTATAACGTAGCAAGCAAGCCGGATATATTCAATGAATCAGTTATTACTAAAGAAACGACTGATGCTTATTTTTGTAGTAATTATTAGACTATTAGTTGAAAATATATAACTAGAATTTCTCAGGCATTGCAACAAAGTGGAATAAATAATACAGAGATCACCATCGCCACATCGCTTTGGATGGGAAAAAATGTTGAAGTGGCACCAAACTACAAGGAAAATCTAATTAAGCATTATAACAGCCAAGTTTCGTCTGTTGATTTTGCTGATTCTGTCAATTCTGCCAATGCTATCAATGATTGGATCAAGATGGCAACAAAGAATCATATCAGTTCCATTGTTGATCCTGGTAATAATTTATCAAACCCAAAGGAAGTGTTCTAAACCAAATATTTTGTGCATCAAAAATGAAAGTTTTTGTTCTTTAAATCATATGATTCAAATATTCAAAAATAGGAACCTTGTATAATGTTCCGAATTTTTTAGGGGGCCTTAGTCCTGACACTAGAATCATCTTGACCACGGCACTTTATTTCAAAGGAACGTGGCTCTATGCGTTTGATAAAAAATCCACACGCCCTCAGTGCTTTCAGACCTTTAAAAGTGGTTGCCAAGAAGTTAATATGATGGAAAACTTCGGACAATATAGTTTTGCCTATGTTCCTTCTTTAGACGCTGAAGTAGTTGAAATCCCTTACACGGTAATTTTAAATTTAAATTCGAGTAAAAGACCTAGTTTTTTCTATAAATTATCAAAGAAAATGATACATAACTATATAAATAATGAAACTCCATGAAATTTGATCATGCCAAAGATTTAACACAATTGTTTAAGCAAGGCCTCGAAATGAATTTAAATTTCAGGGAGGAAAAATTTCGATGATTCTGCTGCTTCCAACTAGGCAAGGAGAACACGCTCTACATATCCTATCAAAGGATCTTTCATATATCCCTATTTCCGCGTTGCTTACAAGTTTACGAGAAACTGAGGTGCTACTACAGATCCCAAGATTCAGCATTGAAAATAAATTGGATTTGCGACCAGCTCTTGAGCGAGTAAGTTTTATTTCATATTTAGATTTTATTCATAGATAATATATAATCTAAGTGACAATACTACCAAGTGGGAAACGAATTATAACACTGAGTACTCTCGATTTTTAGCTGGGCATCAAAGATTTATTCGACTTCAAGGCAAACCTGTCTGGAATAATATCAAAAGGACCGACTCGAGTTAGTAGTGTGCTTCATAATGCCAAAATCGAGGTGAATGAAGCTGGGACGATAGCAGCTGCAGCAACTGGTAAAAAATTATTGCTCTCTCTAAATCTGAATTAGTTAAATCTTACTAATGCATAGTCATTCCTGACTAATTCAAATAGTGCGAAGTCGTTTACCTCGAATTAGTCAAAAGTAACTAGTTCAATTAGTAATAAGGACTGACTAAATAAAAGGGTAGCTCATTACTAAATAAATTGGTAACACTACTACTGCATGAAATAGTCACTGGGTACTAAATAAATTAGTCAGCCTTGCGCTGGTTACTAATCCAAATAGTAATTCGAACAAAATTCCACAATACACGGAAAAAATGTGTTATCGAATTTTTCGTTGACTGTCAACCACTTTGGGATAGGATGAAAAGTTCGCGAAATTTTCATTAACTATTTATAAAATCTTCTGCACTGTTCATTGTATTTTCTTGAAGTTTGCAAAACAAATGAACAAGTCATTCGAGGTGCAACAAAACTTAATAAACAGTGCAGGAGATTATAAAAAAAATTAATGAAAGTTTCACGAACTGTTCTGCATATCCAAAAGTGGTTGACAGTTAACGGGAATTTCGAAAACCTATTTTTTCCGTGTAGTTGAGTTTTAAATTAATCACATTTAATTGAAACTCCTAATAAACATTAGAGTTATTTTTTAATGTTTTTATAGACAAAAGGCATTAATAACATTATCATTTATGCAATATCTTGTATCGTCAATCAGGGTGGCTACTTGACCGTGAAAGCGGGAAATGACCGGGAATTTTATTGACCGGTAAAACAGGGAAATGACCGAAAATGTTATTGAAGAACCTGTAATTCACTCGTTTTAACCTAGACTATTAAAAATTCGATCAAAATAATACGAGGAATGGCCGCTTTCTTTTCATGAATCGAAGAGATATCTTATCATTTTATTTCAAGAATATAACGTTTCTTTGATCTGATTCTCAAAATATTTAAATACATCTATACTTCATGAGAGGAAGAATGTTTATTTTTTTCCATTATAAGAAAAACATTTTGCAAATTTGTTGCTTTCTGAGATATTTTCAGCTGACTTAAATTTGATAATCGAAAATCCAAATATGTCCAAACTTACAGAAAGAATTATTATCTAAATTAAAAAAAAAAAAAATTAATTTATCACGTTTTATTTATCACTTGTCTCCGTGTAGAATGCATAAGTCTGTCCTCCTTCCTCGAGGCTAATTTATTTCTGAATTAGGATAGAAAATTTGTTTTCATTGTTTATTGCGAATTCATCCTTTTTTAGTTAAAAAATCAGCTTTTTTTAAAAAATTTGAACTTGTTTGTTGGAAATCAAAATTTTTTTATTCACCTCTCGTTGAAAATGTAACCACTTTGTTAAAAACAATTCATATTTCTTTGCTTAAAATTCAAGTATTCAATTAAACATTGATTTTTGAATTTAAAAAGTAAACTAGAGAATTAATCTTCATGGTAAAAAATTCATCAGTTTGGTTGAAAATCAATTTCTTTAACTGAAGATTTAACTATGTTTCATATTAAGTGGAAAATTGATGTTTTTCAGTTCCAAATTCAACAATTCAGTGAAGATTTGATTATTTTGTTAAAACTTCACACATTTTTTTGAAAAATCGTTTTTTTGGTAGAAAATTATTTTTTTTTTTGAAAGTTAATATTCTTCTTCAAGAATTCTTCATTACGGTTATCAATTCAAGTTAGAAATTTAAACATTTTTCATTTTAGTCGAGGATTCATCTGATAGAAGCCTCACATGTTTGGTTTTGAATTGATTTTTTAAGTCATAAATATTATTTTTCCATTTTTTGTTGAAAATGATTATTTCTACAGTTCAAATTCAACCATTTTGTTGAAAAAATTGTATTTTTTTCATTATAATTAATTTTTTGTCAAAAACTGAACTATTCCAGTTAAATGTTCATCATTGCAGTTAAAAATTCGTCTTCCTGGTTCAAAATTCAAGTACTTCAGTGTATCCTCTACAATTTCATTTGATCCATCATCATTTTGTATAAAAATGAAATAATTTGTTCGAAAGTTCGTTTTTTTCGTTGGTTGAAAGTTGTTTTTTTTTTGTCATGAGTAATATTTTTCAACTAGAAATTCAACTTATTTCGATTTAAAAGTCCATGATAGTTTAGTTAGACATCCATTTGTTTCGTTAAACATCCATTTGTTTCGTTAAACATCCATTTTTTCAATTAAAAATTTGAGTATTCAAATTTTCGTTGACAACTTATCTTCCTCAGTAAAAGTTGGAATGCTAGGTTTGGAATTGGTTTTTTAAACTAAAAATGTGATTTTTTTTAAATTTTGATTTTATGGTTCCAATTAAGTTTATATATAGTAATATTATATGATGTTCTTTGTTTTTGTCTACTGGTCTTGTCAATATTTGAATGAATAATTATTTAATGTCATTATTTGGATAACTAATCATTTGAATATTGACAAGACCAGTAGATAAAAACAATTAACATCATAAAATTAAAAATGTTCCTGTTCTATTTCTGGTTGAAAATAATTATTTTTTGGGTTCGAAATCCGACTATTTTGTTGAGACATTGTATTTTGTCTTAGAAAATTATCCTTTCTATTTGAAAATTAACCTTCTTCTTTGAATATTCATCTTCATTGTTGAAAATTGAAGAGTTCCAGGTAAAAATTTATTTTTTTATTTGAAAATTCATCTTCTTGGTTGAAAAATGATCTATTTGGTTGGAAATCCGTTTCTTTTTGTTATTGCAGATTGATTTTCCTGATTGCAAGTTTAACTGTTCAAATTTTGGTGAAAAAATAATTTTTTTCGTTGAAAATTGGAGTATTTATTATTATTATTATACCATTAAGCCAAATCCCTTTCGGGGTAAGCGAAACTCGTTTCCAAATTGATTTAATTTGGCAATGTATGATCTGTTGTGTTAAAGGATGTTTAGAATAAACATCAGGAGTAAAATAAAAGATTGAGGTTTTGCGACAAATATAAATATGTTACTTCTAGTTGACCGGGAAAATTGAAAAACTTGACCGTGAAGAACCGGGAAATGACCAGGAATTTGAAATCATACGCTAAATTGCTGAATAAATTAGTCAGCCTTTCGCTAGTTACTAATTTAAATAGTAATTTAAAAAATCCACAATAATAGAGGTTTTACTTAATTACGTTTTATTGCAACGCTCAAGAAACGTTATAGAGTATTTTGTATCGCCAATTCATACTATTTGTACAAAATGTTTGTCCTTATTGATATCGACGAAGAGGTTATGTGATTAAAGGTATGTTCAAAGAAGCAAGTCAAACTACTATGTAGATTAGTAAGTTGTTCTTACTAATTCACTTTGGTCATGTGTAGCTTACCATTCCATTCAGTAGAAAATGGAGGAATGACTAATTTAGTAGTCAAATATAAGGCTACTGATTCAATTAGTTAAATTCTTACTAGCAAAATTTTGAGCATTTTTACAACATTGACTTTCAAAAATGGTCAAACTTCTGCCTTTTGTTTGAAAAAATTGTGCTCTTCTTGAAAAACTGAAGTTTAGAAACATTTACTTGGAATATTGGATTAAAAAATTATATTTATAAATTTCCAACTTTTCGCCCATGAACATCTCCTCTTCTCCGATGAGCATCTGCAGTTTCATGCGATAATGGTATTAGGAAAAAACTCGATCTATTCCCTAATAGCACGGAACGTCCAGCTGAGATTGTCATTGTTATTAACAACACGTTGTACTTGAAATTAGAAAATGACATTTATTTTCACCTATCTATTATTGCTAATAATATATATTTGTTGTTAAAGCAACAAAAACATTAGGTACGGAAAGTTCCAGGCACGTTCCAGCGGAACCTTAAAAAAGGGCTGTTCAAATTTCCTTGTTGTTCACTTACACTTTACAATAGCGATTCGCTCTTATCGATTCAGTTCAGATGAAAACATACATCAGATTCATGTTCCTATTATAATCCAATATTTCCTTTATAAAGTCTTTCCACTGATTGAAAATCAAAGATTGCATATAAAGTGGATAGAGTGGGCGTTCCTGATGAAACGATTCAATTCAGTCGACGCGTTATTTGAATTTTCGTGAAAGAAAATGGAAAACAAAAGAAAAATATTCTTCAAACTTTTTATCGATAGAGTGAAGTTGCTTTCTTGAGATTTTGAAACAAGTGAAAATTATAATAAAAATCTTTCTCACAAGTGAGATTAATCTTTGAGATATTAAATAAATCATTATGTTTCATGCTTGAAACTTACCTGACGCAAAGGTAAACCGCGATCAAAAAGGCGGTTCCTTCTGGGCGAGGCTTTTCCATTGCACTTTGGTTGAGCTGAACCCCGCGATTGCTCCTATTTATAGGGACACTCGGGCGTATAATTTTTGTGTACAGGGACTTGCGTTCGCGCGGTCCCGCTTATTAATTGAAAGAATAATTATTTAAGAATGTCCTGGGTGTGAAGTAAAAAAAATTGATAAAATAGGTTCAATGGTTATAGGAAGAAATTTTAGATGAGAAACAGTAGTCAAAATGTCCAGGTATGATAAAACTTGGAGCTAGATCGGTCAATCGAAGCTCGATCGAAAGTAACTATTTCATCATTCTTTATTTGAATATGGTTGTTAACATAATTATATTTTTTCGTTCAGGGCAAAAATCGTCATTCATTTAATATAATATTAAGAAAGCTCATATTTTATTCCTTTAATCGTTCTTCACAGCTGTTCTTGTTGTCATGTTTATTTGGGAAATATTTTATTTCCAAATTATGCTTAAAGATTTATAAAATGAGAAAAAACGCCTTTATTATGTAAGAAAAACTTATTAATTTTTTTATATATGAAACTGCTGTTCTGAAAAGAGTTGCGTGTTGCAACAAGACATATTGCTTGATTTTCTTCTGGTCTCTCTAAATTGTTAGCAATAAGATTTTTGGTATACTTGAAAGGTTCTTTACAATTCTATTCGTTACATTTTTATTGAATATTATTAAGGGAATTGTTCAATTAAAAAAATGACTGACTAAAAAATATTTGATTGATAGATATATCATAAAGTTCATCAAAGGTTTCTTATAGATCATTCCAAGCGACTCGAAAACGCGACAGATTACATTAAATACAGTATTTTTTTACCAGTATTAGAAAAGTTTTCCTCGTTTAAAGAGGAACTTCAATTTTGTTAAAAATTTAAGAACCATATTAGTAGGTCATGAAAGTTCCTACTGGACTTGCCAAAAGAGAGATAACAGGTTCGTCAGTATTTGTACTTCAAGTAAGACACTCTTTCGAAATTCTACTTTGGAGAATTTACAAAAAGGCAGTCGGTCCGTTGGCATATTTGTTTATACGGTTTTGTAAAGGAATTCTCCTTCCTCACTCATTTCATGTTCCTGACCATTAGTCGGAGAGGATCTCTACTATTCTCGATGATATGAACAGTACTCGGGATACTTCGGTTGTAAAGATATTGAGAATTGAGAAGTCCGCGCCCGCCTTTACGGCGTGCGATGTATAAGCGTGGAACGGACGAGTAGTGATATCAAGGGCCCTGAGCTCGTTCTTCGTCCATGGAACCACCCGAAGCGAATAGAGTAGAACCACTGATCTCTATATACTAACTGGATGGTGTATCCCGTGTGAAAAACGTCTGACAACGTGTTACGAATTGAAGG
>WSXT02057580.1:0-12753 GCA_011762715.2 Neuroterus valhalla
AATAAAGTTGCAATGCGAGACCTGATGGCCATCTAGCGAACTAACCAACATGGCTGCCTATGGGATACACCTAGCATTGTTTACATCCAAGTTGCACTCAAGTAACGCGATAATAATTAATTTTGTGAAAGATTAATCAGTTAGAGGTACATAAAAAGTTTATTAAGTTATTATAAAATCTTAAAAATGGAATTCTCCTGGAACCATAGAAAGGGAAACGCTACTCGCAAAGGCTAATGCTAATCATATGCAAGCCGAATCCCATAGACAGCCATGTTTTGTTTTGATACAGCAGCGCCTCTTTGCCCGCGGTGGATGATTTCTGTGCCAATACGCGGATACTAAATTCAGTATACATGTACACCGAGGGGCCATTCACTCTCGAATCAGGCACTTTTAATGTTTGAGATCAAACAAATCACAAGCAGAAAATGTCACGTCTTGAGGAATCAGTGGAATATGAAAGGAGATCGGCGAAATCTGGGTATTAAGAATGAAATCAGCGTATAATCAGCGTGCAATCGCTCAATTAACAGGAATCGGAAGTCTTCACGGGCGAGTCAGAGTGTTTAAGAGAGGAATCCGTGGGAGTGAAAACGGAATCAAGCGGAGTCAGAGGAGTCAGTGGAGTCCGCGGAGTCCGCCAGTGCGCCGAAAGGTTGCGCAGTGTATCGAATCAGTTGAGTACGAAGCTCGTACGCACGCTTCTTGCACGTAATATTGTTTTAAATGCAATTGTTATATAAGGCAATGAAGTTTCAAGAAATATGACTTCTTTACTCAAAACATTGATCATCTCGATAGAAAATTCACCTATTTGGTTACAAATTTATCTGTTTTTAGTAAAAAATGATTAATCGGTTGCATATTTTGAGTTGGAGAGTTAAATAGATACTTAAAAATAAACGTATATTATTAATCCACTTCCAGGTTGAAAACTTCTCTTTTATGATCGCATACACCGGCTTTTTATTTGTAATTAGAGTGTTTTGAAGCTGAACTTCTTAGAGGATTGGAAAATAAAGCTTTGAAGTCGATTTTTTCCTTAGAATACAATTATTTGGTAGAAAATCTATCTATCACGGTAAAAAAACATTTTGGTTAAAAATGACATTTTTTGTTTGAAATTAATCTTGTGGGGTTTTAAAGTCAACGGAGAGAAATCTCAAATAGCCTCCGGAAGATAATAGCTGGTGTAAGTTTGACTTCAAGAATCATTTACATCAATTGAAAAATCGTTACCAATACAAAAACTGCCATTTAATCAAGTGGAAACATGAGATTTCTACTTTTTTTTTAGTTTCATAAAAATTCACGATGTAAATTCACGATGTATATGGATCTTTAACTGCTGCACAGTTCTCAGATGATAATTATCGTTGTAGATGCCAAATTCAGAAGACCTTTTCATCTATTAAAAAAAAAATTCTGTTCCAAAATAACAAAAGATTCGCTATTTTACGTCATTTTGAGCTTAAAGCCGATGCGCAAATTTGAGGTATTTCTTGAAATTTGTAACTTTTTGAGGGAGATCCGGTTACCAAACAAGAGCTTTTTTCACCCTCCGTACTTAAAAGAAAAAAATTTTCCCGTTCCGCTCTACCTTAGATACGTGTAGAAAGCAGAGTGATAAAAAATAGTTTAAAAAATAACTATATTGTATAAGATGCCTACCTCCCAGTTTATTTTACTATATTTCTAGTAGAATAACAGCGATTGAAGGGTAAAGTTTACTATTTCAAAGCAGCATTTCTAATGTCAAATTCAATGTATATAAGTCTAAAACGCGTTTATATGATCTAAAATTAAAAAATAACCAATGTAAATTTATAAAAGAGTTGTATTGTGGTGTTGCTAATTTGAATAAAATGTATGTGATTAGTTTAACTAGGCTATAGCAATCCATCTAATAAACTGAGGACACTAGTAACTTTCACGTGGACCAGTACACTTTTTTTCTCCTTCAGCAAAAAAAAAAAGACATTCATTTTTATTTAAACTGCCCAAACAAAGATATTGCGATGCGTGTCGTTCTTTTCATTTCAAGCCTGGATCCCGTCTCCTTGCAATGTCGCGCATTCGAAGGGGCCTATTTTATTCAGAAGCGTCTGGACCACGCTACATCGCCTTAGCTATTCTCAAAGGAGGATAAGAAGAAAAAAACTCGTTAAATTAGAAAAGCTGGACTGAACGGGGTAGTAATTATGGCTTGCATTACTAATGATATTTCAAAAGGTCTGTCGGCAAAACAATGAATAGAGCCTATCCCATACAGCTTCCCGCACACGGAGTCTTCTCTTTTTGTATGCACTCATCAAATACCCAACAGAATGCATTCCTTCAGGCATTTTTCAGGAAGTTTATTCAATTATCAAGTCCAATCTTTAATTATATGTTTACAACTTTGATGGGTAATGAATAATAATAGAGGTTGCAGCGGAAAACAATCCTTTATACCGACGTTTTCAAGATTTCAAGGTTCATTTTCAAGACCAAACTGCTGGAGACTGTCCTCACAACGTAAGCAATTATGACTCTTTTTGTTCAAGCGTTGTTTCTTCTCTTATTCTTTCCACTTCCCTAAACATGACTGATGTTTGACGAGACTGACGTTATATCACTGTTAGAAATATGTGCAACTTTAGTATACATAGGCGAATTTTAAGGTAAGGTGAATTTTAAAAGTTTCCTTAAAAAAAAGGGAAATGGAGGAGGAATGTCGAAGCTTTCTGATGGAAATCAGGTGCAGCGCGTACATCGAAAACTTAACAGGTGACTTTATTTCGTTAACTGATGTATGGCGCAAGCCAAAAAGTTCATTTCTCAGATGTTCTTTTCATATATTCATACTTTGGTTGATTTTTAAAAGTAATGCAGGGATAAAATAGTAATATTTGGAAGTAGATTTCGGCAAAGTGTCAACATTCTAGTAGCTTTCTTAGGAAAGGGAGATTAACATATAAAGCAGGGTTTAAACTCAAAATTGAATTGCCCTTAGCTTATATAAATATTAATAAATATATAATTTAAAACATCAATAAATATTATGAATTTATGACAAATAAATTGTAAGTAGTCTTCATTTATAACATTCGTTATTGTTATTATTTTTACCCTTATCCATATACTTTTAGATGCAACAAAAATATTCATTTTGCTGACACATCCATAATGCTTGGTTAATTAGCTCAACCATAGCTTTTGCTTGACACATCAATATCACAGCCATCAAAAGACTATGGATGCCACAATCATAGATATGGCTGGGACGTATCCTTCAATATACTATGGTTGAGGCATCCATGTATAAGGTTGGTTAAACCATACCTTTTTTCCTTGTGATATTGATGAATGCTTTAATAACCGAGTAATGACTAAAATGAGATGTCATCATTTTAATGACACATTTTCGATTTTTAGGTTATCTGTGGTTTCTCAGAAACTGTCTTACCAGAATAAAACCACAGAATCCGGAATTTAATCCAACTCCAGAGTGAATCATCGAACTCAGCTCGTTTAGAACGAATTACTTAAATCCAGGACAAAAACGATCCTCCAATGCAGTAAAATAATGATAATCCATAAAAATTCTGAAGGCCTTCCAACTGAAAATTTTTCCAACTGGATGTTCAATTTTACTAGAAAGCAAATATCGTATACTAATTTCCAACAAAAACATATTGAACTACAATTCACCAATTCTACTGAACATTCGTCTTTTTTGGTTGAATTAATTTTTTTTCATTTCAAAGCAAATCTTGTTTAGGTATAATATCAACTATTACCTGTTTCTTTCCGAATCCATCTTTTTTTCTCGAAGTTAAACCAACTTTTTCAAAAATTCCTTCTTTTTTGGTTGAATATTCATTACTTTGGTTGGAAATTCATATTTGCTATTTGGTATAAAATTCGCTGTTCCCAAAATTCAGCAACTTGGTGGATATCTTATTTACCTCGTTCAACATTTTTTTTTAAAAGAAAGATTTACTATTTTGTAAAAAATTCATCTTTTTGTGTTAAAAATCCATATTTGATGGTAGAAAAGTAATCATTTTTGGTTTCAATTAAGTCTTTTTTATCTTTAAAAGTGCAATTGTTTTTTATCAATGTTTAATCTTTCAAGTCTCGAAATCCGCATCTAAATGAAAAATTACCTTTTTAGATAGAAAATTACAATCTTATCCTTTTCTGCTACGAAAAATTAATTTTGATTCATAATAACAAAGAATTCGCTTTTCATTTGTAATTTTTAACGTACTCCTTCATTCGTGAACATGAGATATATATTTTTTAACTGTAACTTCTTTTTAAAAGATCCAGATACAAAACTACAAGTTTTGGACCCCCTCCGAATTTGAGATTAAATCAATTTTCTGTTGCTATAAAAATTTCTCTTTTACAACTAATATGCAGTATAGACAATTGATTATTTTCGTAATATAATTTAGAATAAGAATCTGTATAAGAAATACAAGAGACGAGCAAGATCCATGGGGAATTTTCATTGTATTATCAAAAGCGTCGGAGATTCTCTTGCACATTTTCAGAATACTTTCATAGCAGAGATACTCGTAGGCGCGCGTTTTTAATTAAATCACACGACATCCCGGTATAGCTGCCCTTTTAAACTCACACAACAATCAGTTTCATCGTTGTCTATGGAATCATACAAATATGTACATGATTCTTTTCCAGATTCTTCAAATTAATAATCGATCCGAAATTTTTCCGTATATTATGTTGAAAATTCTTATTCGTGTTTTCCTCGGCAGCCTTATGGTAAAAGGAACTAAGGCAAGGAAGTCGAGTCGATCGAATACTTTTTCTTTACGTGGTAAAGAGGGAAGGTAAAATGTTCTTTGCTCGCAAGAGCGTAATTTGTACCGTGCCAAGAGTTACTTTAGGTTAGGCCACTTTTACCTTTTCACGTGACATGTTTATACAGGAATGGAGCACCAAGCCCAGGTTCTCACGGGAGACTGCAAAAGAAGCTTTTATGTTTTCATCGTAAGTAGCTAATGGAACGCGTAACTTGGTACCCACCGCGATCTCGTGGAAAGTACAATATCGCCAGTCAAATGCGTCTCTGATACAACACGTGCCCATTTAGATGTCGGGATACGATAGGAATTACGGGGAGAGTCACTGCCTTGGTCGATCCTTGATCAGGCGGTTGGTTGGTCAAGAGGATATCGTGTGCATGTGTGTGCATATATATGTGGGTATATATGTGTGTGGGTGGTTAGGCATATCGACAACGCAACCTTCTTCGGGGATATACGGGGAAATGCCACGCGGCAATAAAAATGCAAAATATATGAGGAAGCCTTAACGATGCAAGCACCCAGGACACGCGCACACCCTCATACAAAACTAGAGTTTTAGGGAACACCCTTTATATTTGTGGTTGTGTGTTGCAAGTGTGTTTGCCAGTCTTATATCGGTGTACACACATTAGTTTGTACCTGTGCGCGTGTCGAGAGTGAGTAGTACTCAACCGCGATCGATGGTCCGTGGAAGGTACGGGGGTATTGAACCAACGATTCGTTCCCCGAAGTTAGCTCTACTGTTTCTCCGTTTTTGGTAATCAGAAACCTAATTGTGGAGGAATGGAGTATTGTTGAGAATTTCTTGATGGTTTTTTCCCAGCACTCAAATCCTGCGTTGTCATATCTCTAGAAGCAATACAAAGCTGGTAATGAGCCTTTTTTAGCCGCATAGGTTATGTTAGTTGATGGACACTTGCTTTGGACATCTATATCAAATATTTCCAGTTGTCGGAACTTTTGTCAGAAGGTTGCATAAAGAGTGATGATTCTTCTGGGTGCTGTTTTGTTCCTGAAACTTGAAATAACACTCCATGTCTAAGATCGGTATCATCGAGACCAAGTCCATGTCTTTTATGCCATCAACAACGGCAATATCTGGATTTAGATGTGATTAAGAATTGAACAAACAAAAAAAAAGAAATTAAAAAATCTTTCTCTTTATAGCGATCAATCACAGGGGTTTCTTTGGGTCTCCTCATTGTCTCTGGCACGTGTCAAATTAATAATAGGCTATTCGAAGACAACCAAAATCAGTGGAGTATACAACATGCGAATGGCAATCTACATGTAACATCGTTGCCACGTGTCTCTGCAATTTGACAGCTTGTGCGTCGAAATGGCGCCAAGAGCCTGGAATCGAGGAACAACCCCATCCGTCGTTTCTATTGCCAACACGTGTGACTTCCAAGAGTTCAGCCGCCGCGTCGTGTTAGACCGTTTTTATAAATGACAGAGGCGCAAACTTTTTTGCGATTAAACTCCTCAACTCCGCTATCGTCAGTCTTGTAAACTTGAGAATTAATGTCTTTGAAAACTGTAAAAACCCCCTAGTGCTCTAACTCTGAATTCATGCAACTAAGATTTTTTGCTCTCGAAGTAGAAGATATAACCTTGCTTATTACTTTTCAATAGGGAATAGGCATTCATATGGAATAGGCATTCAGCTATCTTTTCACCATCATTCACCACGACTCTCTGCCTTTTTTGGTATTACTTGTGCGGTGCGGTGCGGTCATCGAGAGTGTAAATGGCTGCTGGAGCCTTTCATTTATACATTTTTTTTCTCCACCTGATACTTAAATCGCTACTAGGCAACATCAAAGCTAACAGATTTCCTTTAAAGTAGCATCAGGGTCATGCGAGAAGTTAAATACGGAGCCGATAGAAGCAGGCGCAAGGAGGCCAGTGATGCAACATGCCATTATAAGCTGGCAATTACAAAGCTAGTCGGTTTCGCTTTTCTCGATGGACAATTTTTGCTCATTGATCAAAGAGTAACTTCTATGCACGATCCAGCTCAGCATTCAGCACGACAAATGATTTTATATAGAATGTGCAATGGTTTTAGCAAATATTACGCAATCGAGATCATTGACTGATAGTGTGAACTATCGACCAGGGACTTAACCTCTGGTTTAGTTAGGCATCAGAACGATCGTAAATGTCGAACGTCGGGCAGTAAAGAAGTAAGCAGAGGGTTGGACATGGACATAGTAATGATTACGAAAATTGTTTGATGAATTGCAATGAATATTCAGATGGAGGAAAAATCGAGGGAAAAATACTCTTGAATTTTGTGTCGCGCTTACAACAGGATTCAAATATCGGCTTGAATATATTTTTGTTTCAACTAGTACCCAATTACATTACTATGTTAACATTACTTACTAAATATAAAGGACTGCTTGATGAGTATTCTTATATTGACTCTAAATTTGAATTTTTGAATTGTTCAATCATTACTCGGAAGTCTCATGACACTTGTGTCTCGGGTATATATATATATATATATATATATATATATATATTCCTACCTATATTGAGAAATTGTAGAGAACGACGTGAAAGAAATTAGCAATTTCGTGTTTGCATCTTGTTTCTGACAGCTCACGCGTGAAACCATAAAGACGAAGTGCGGTACTTACAGCCTGCCTGCCAGTCTTCTCTCCACTCTTGGTTTGCACAGAATACACGAGAAACGTTTCTTCACGAAAAGCGATTCAAATACATATACTCCTAGAGTGGTAAGAATAAGGCCCGCTGGCAAATAACTGAGATTTCGCACTCTAGGTTTTGCATATGCACATAATCGCACATGTATGATATAAACAACGCCTTGAGTGGTTTTGTTTTCTTATGAAAAGAGAAACGTATTCATTCGATAAATAGAGATTCATATTACGATTTTTGGGAATAAAATGTACCAATAAAGCTACCATCCGATTTAGTGCCGTTAGATTTAGTTCCGCCTTCCCCTATTTTGTGATCAAGGGTCCCCACACGTACGACTCTCTATCGAGGTGTGTATATTTATGATCAGTCGATTTAGTTCCGTGACAAAATATACTTTCTATGATACCAAATTATTTCGTCAATGAAAGCATTCATGATGAAGTGTCAAGAAATTGTTTACTGCAATTTTGAACAGCAGTTTATCATGCATATATGAGAGAATAAGAGTGGCAACTGAATATAGAGACTATTGGAACTTTGCATCATAAAAATTGATACTTGTTTGTTAGACTTTGAAATATTAAATTCTGAAAGAGTGATAAAAGTATATGTCTCTCAGAACCTTTGTAATAGAGATGTAAAAAGAATAATGAACCTTTTTCTACGTAGAAGGGGGGAAAGGCGGAATAATGCTGACCCAGTTTTCCACTTGATGAAATTTGAAACTACATACGTGTTCCTGACAGAACCCCCTGAAAAATGTAGTGAAGAATTTTTAAACCCGTCACCGTTGATTTTCTAAATCTAGGACAACCAGACTTTGAAGAAAACGGACAAAGTGAGTCATGAATTTCGAAAAAAAGGGGAAAAGTAGGTATACCATTTTAATCCTAATTTTATTGAAAATACTACATTTCAGCGTCATCTTTAAGAGAATATACGATAATAAACATTTTTTGTGCGCTTCAAATTCCTGAAATTTCGAGTAGAAAAATTGAATTTTCAACAAAATAGAATAATTCTAACCAAGAAGATAAACTTCTAGAAAGAGAGATCTAAACTTCTTGAATAAAAGACAAATTTCCAACTAAATAGTTGAATTTTTAACCAAAGTTGAAGGTCTTTCAAATATATTAATTTACAATGGAGATATTTAATTTGGAACCAAAAAGGATAAACCTCCAACAAAATAGGAAAATTTTCATCAACACAAAATATATAGATTTCCAACCAAGAAGACGAAGCGCGACCAAATTTTTAGCATAAAAATGTTTTTTTTCCAACAAGAAAGTTAAATTTCCTACCAAACTAATTGGATTTGCAAGCAGAGTTGAATTTTCAACCAAGAAAGATTCTTTGGTCAGGAAGAGAAAAATTCCGTACAGACTGTTGAGTTATAAAACCCAAAATATGACATTTCTGCAAAACTGTTGGATTTCCAATATAGGAATTCAATTTTCAACCAAAGATTTTTACTCAATTTCCAAATTCTTAGTTGAAAACCATAATCACCAAATAAAAAAAATTTGAGTTCAATACTCAACACATTACATGAATTTCCAACAAAAGAGAATTCTTTTCCACCGAAAAAGACGAATTTTCAACAAAGCACATGAAGTGTCAAGAAAATTGTTCAATTTTCAAGCCAAAAAGACGAATTTTCCACAAGAGCGTTACATTTCGAACTCCAAAATATGATTTTTCAACTAAAGAGTTGGTTGTCCATCAAATAGTTGAATTTTCATATGAAAACTTCAATTTTCACCTGAATCAAATATTTTCTACCATAACAGTTAGGTTTTAACTAAAAATATGAATCTTCTACTCATGACCAAAGAGTATTTCAATTTGAAATGAAAAGCAGTCGAATTCAACAAAAAAATACGAAAACTTAGGAAAATGCACGGATTTTCCACCAAATAGTACAATTTTCAATTTTTAAAGAATAAATTATTAGGAAAAAATGCAAGAATGGAATTTTAATTCAAGAAATTCAATCTTCAGCCTAGTAAAATTCCAAAATTTCTTAACAAAGTAGTTAATTTTTTAACCGTAAGGATAAATCTTCAAAAAAATTAATTTTTAACGTAGTACTTTAACTTTTAACCAAATGTTTTTTCAACCATTAATGATGAAGTCTCCATAAAAAAATTCAATTTTTAACAAAAAAATCATATTTTTTCCATAAAGATTAACTGATAAAGACGATTTTTCAACACTGTTGTTGAATATTGGAGCCGAAAATACGAAGCGTCATGGAGAAAATGGAATTATCAACTCCAAAAACATTATTTTTTGACTTAAAAGTTCATTTTTTACTGAATAGTTCAAGTACCAAGTAAATGGTTCAATTTCAGCTGAATAATTGAGGATCAATTTTCGTTCAAGAAGATTCAGTTTCTACCAAAAAAGCCGAATTTTCAAACAAATAGTTGAATTCTCAATTAAAAATATCAATTTTTAACCAAAAAGGGAAGAGTTACATTTTTAGTTGACAAAGTTTATGTTCAACAGAACAAAAAATGGACGAAATAGATAAATTTTAAACCGAAGAGATTAAATGACGAACCTCGAAAAAAAAACAAAAGAAGAAAACAGAATTTCCAACAGAAGAGGTCAACTTTGGTCAAATAGTTGAATTCGTACACGAAAAGATGAATCATCAAAGGAAACATGTACCTAATAATTGATTTTTCAACCAAACAGGATATTTATCAAAAATTAAGAACGGACATGCCACGCTCAGAAAACCAGTTCCCCTCCGATCTCTGAAGTTAAACAGCGTTGGGCGCGGTTAGTATTTGGATTGGTGACCGCCCGAGGATACCGCGGTCTGTTGGCATGTCGGCGGAAGACTGTGCCCTCCCGTCTATCCAGAACAACCAATTGTGACTCTTTGAGAGTAGCGCTTACCCCATTAGCGAATTAGGGCTCAATGATACCAAAACAAGAAATGTTGAGTTCAACTAAAAAAAGATTAATTTTCAACAAAATAGTTAAATTTTTAACCAAATAGTTGAATTTTTAACAAAAAATGTAACTGTTAATTGAAATAGTCGCATTTCAAACATAAAATTAATTTTCCAATAGATATAGTTTGATCTCTTTAATTGAGTTGACATGTGAGCGAAAAAATAATTTCTAATATGATAAAAAAATGAATAAATCGAATCATTGGTTGTTCCATTTCCGTTCTAGAAGAAATAGAAAAAATCGCGTAGCAGACTCTAAATCCCTTGGACCGAAATTCTGGTCCAGGCAATGACCAAACCTTCGATTCTAGTCCAATGGACGATTTTCCGCATCAATGAACCAGGAAGAGTACGGAAATTCCGTTCCGATTGGACCGGAGTTTTTTTACCCCTGCTTGGACCGGAATATCGGACCAAGGGATTAAGAGTGCACCTTGGGGCGGAGGAGGAGGGATCGAGAACATGGACGTAAGAATTAACGGGACGGGGCCCAAATAGGCGAGCGAGTTGACTTGATGTATCGGGAGGAGTAAGTTATCCCCACTCTCTTGGAGGGCGCCTTGACGACTCTGGATTGGCGCTGACTCACTCAGCTCACTGCTGGAAGTGGGGGAAGCATGTATGGTGTGCGTCGTTCCCCTTACTGACGCTTTGCCTGCCAGACCCTTCAGGTTTGTGCTCCGTCCCGTCAATTTCGGAGGTCCATGATCGAGAAGGAAACCATGGGGGGGGATCAAAAGTAGCGAAAATTTGGCCTGGTGGTTTACGGGTGACCCCTAAACAATATTCTTGTAATTATTACATGTATATAAGCGTGAGAGAATTGCCAGCAGATAGATACTTAAAAGTACAAGTAGGTACTCGTGTACAATGTACATTATAAAATATAAATGTACCTCATGTGTAAGCTTCGGAAAGGGTGAATGAGAACTACACATATACCGATGCCCTACCCGCCCGCAGTGTCGGGCATTCTCTTCAAAACACGTACGACAACAGCCGTAAATTCTCAATTTACGACTATCCGGCAACGTAACTGGGAATACTTAATGGCATGCCGTCTGCGCGTCAAAGTTCCATTTAGCATTTACCTCCAGCGAAAGATATATTCACCTGCGGCAGGTCAAAACGCATTTGAAGGTCGCGAATTTTCCCCTTCCCCCCCCCCCCTCCCTTCCTTGGACGTTTGACGAAACGCAATGTGATCTGCCATATCGAGATAGACGACTCCTCCTCGAATGATTTCCCATTATGATATCCGTTGTCAAGATGGAGCACTTAAGCGCCCGTATCGTTTACGCTTACGCCCTCGAAGAAAGACGTTGGATGTCTCGGATCTTGCCACTGGATGGCTTGTTTTTATCCCCGTAGCTAGGTATCGGTTACAGCAGCCGATACCTTACCTTAGGAGTCTTTAGACTGGGAGAATGTCCGAGAGAGTTGCTGCTCCTACGGCAAAAAAAAAAGGCCATAAAAAGTCAGAAGGGAGTCAAGCGCTTTGTGAAAAACTATTAGAGTGACTTTTCTAAGTGATCCAGTGCTGTAAAAATGATTTTAAAGCATTACAGGAGTGACTGTGGTATTGTCAAATATAATACTATTACTTCCTGAGTTCCTCGATGGTTTATTAGAGTTGAGACGGTTTAGAGTTTGGAGTTTAGACCTGCTGAAGGGTGTCCTACCTTGGAAAGAGTATTGGGTGAGCACTGAAACGTTGGGGTAGAATGGTAGATATTTCAAATGTTATTGTATTGTGCTTTGGAAGTAATGAAAATAAAAGAAGACCGAAGATAAAAAAAGAGAAAGGGGTTTTGGAGGTTGCGTTTTGATTTATCTCTGTACCAACATTTTTTTGTTTGGTTACATTAAAATGTAAAATTTTTTAGTCTCCAAATATTTTTCTTTTTTAGATTCCTGCTCGATAATTTGATTGGAAAATTACGCAATTTAGTTCATTAAATGCCTGAATTTCATCAATAGATTAGATTTATTACTACATGTATACCCTTTTTCGGGTTTTTACATATCTATATCTTCCCCTCCGACCGGTGATCGACAAAAAATAAAAACCCTTCAACTCAAATCCCTTCCCGATATCCCAAATAACCCCAACTCTCATAATAAGCCTCCAAGCAATGCCTGACGTACTCAATCCTGTGGGATTTTTTTTTTAAATCTCTGAAAACCCTACCGTCTGCAGCCGGTTTTTTTTAAAACGCTCGCATTCGCCTGAAAATTTGGTCAGAGGAGTGGAAAACTGCAGGATTTGAACAATAAAT
>WSXT02057591.1:0-12753 GCA_011762715.2 Neuroterus valhalla
GATCAGCGCATCAAAATACGTCGGTATACAGAGTTTCAAAGAAATCGGAGGTAAGCGCTTTTCGGAACTCCACCCGAATTTTCAACCTACAAAGATGTATTTTGAATTAAATAGTCGGAATTTAAAAAAAAATGTTGAGCCTTCGATGAAAATAGATGATTTTATCAAAAGAAATGGATTTTTGAGAAAATAAATAAGCTTCGAGTTAAATTTGTATAGCTCGAATTTTGTGCCTTCAAAGATGAATTCTCAACTAAAGAGAATAGTTTTCTACCAAACGAGAATTTTAAAGAAAATGCATCATTTAAACAAATAGTTGAATTTGTAAGCAAATGGTCGAATTGCCAGATGAAACAGATTTAAATTCAATCAAAACAGTTTCATTTTCAAACCGTAAAGTCAAATTAAAATTTTTTTTCAACTAAGCAAGATGACTTTTTTACCCAAAAATATCGAGGTTTTTCTAATAAATAAAAAAATAATATCCTCAACAAAATAGTGAAAGTTTCCAACAAAAAAAAGTGACTTTAATCAAACATCAAATTTCTAAGAAACTTGATACATTTCCAAGAAAAAAGTTGAATTTGTAACCAATAATCTGAATTCTGAGCCTACAAAGATGAATAATTCTCAACGAAGGAGAATATTTTTCTAGCAACAACGGATTCTTGAAAGAAAAAAATTTTGCAATCAAATAGTTAGCGAAACAGAATGAATATCAAACAAAAAGATTTGCATTATCAATTAAATAATTGAATTGTCGAACCATTTTTTTAGAAGACAGTTGAATTTTTGACGAAAACATTTATCCTCGACCAAGAAAGATAACTTTTTTACTTCAAAGATGAATTTTCAATACAAAAGGATGGATTTTTAACAAAACAGTTGAATTTCAGTACCAAAATATTTTTTTAAACAAAATAGTTGAATTTTTATCCAAAAATCTGAATTTCAAAACTAGAGCTATTCATTTTTAACCAAGAAGATAAATTTCCTACCAAAAATAGATTTTCAGAAAAATGCATAAATTTTCAACCGAATAGTTAATTTCTCAACCAAATGGTCGAATTTCTAGACGAAAAAGATTGAAATATTCAACTGATAACTGTTGCATTTTCAACTCGATTTTCAAACAAAGAGTTGAAATTGTCATACAAAAAAGGCAAATTTTTTAGATGACAGCTAAATTTTGAACAAAAAGTTCCATTTTCAAATGTCTGTCTTAACCAATAAAGATGCCTTTCCAATCCAAAAGTATGGATTCCCAAAAAAAAAATTTAAACTTCTGAACAAAAAAATGACTTTCACAAAATAAATGAATTTGAAACAAATAAATACAATTTCGGAAAACTGGTAAAATTTTTAAGGAAATATCCTTATTTTGAGCCGAGAGATGAATTTTCCTAATAGTTGAATTTTAATGCCAAGAAGATACATCATTTAGAAGACAGTTGAATTTTCAACCCGTAAAGTTCAAGTTTCGACGAAAAATTCAATTTTTAACCAAGAAGGAGAACTTTTTTACAATCAAAGACGAATTTCCAATCAAAAAAGATAGATTTCCCAACAAAATAGTTAAATTTCTGTCAAACTGAATGATTTTTTTTTAATAAGTTAAATCTGAATTTTGAGCTTATATCGATTTTCCTTAATCCAGGAAATTAATTTTCTACCAAAAATGGATAGTTTAATTGTCACACCAAAAAGACAAATTTTTCAGAAGACAACTAAATTTCAAAGAAAAAAAAACTTTCATTTTCAGCCAAAAAATATGAATTTCCAATCCGAACGAATGAAAAAAAAAAAAATGTAAACTTTTGAACAGAAAAGTGACTCTCACAAAATGATTAAATTTCAACTAAATAAATACAATTTTGGAAAAATAGTTGAATTCGTAAGCAAACTCAAATTCTCAACTGAATAGCTCATTCTTCAACAATGTAGTCGAATTTTCAGACGGAAGAGATAAAAATTTAATTGAAATTTGTTGCATTTGTAACCAAATAGTTGAATTTTCATGCCAAAAAGACAAATTCTTTAGAAGACAGTTGAATTTTCAACCCGTAAGATTGAAGTTTCGACAGAAAATTTCGTTTTCAACGAGGAAAAAGAAATTTTGACCATCAAAGATGAATTTTCAATCCAAAAAGATGGATTTAAATAGTTGAATCTTAATTTTGAGCCTATAACGATTCATTTTGAATCAATCTGAATTCATTTCCTACCAAAAACGGAATTTCAAGGAAATATATAAATTTTTAACCAAGCAGTTGAATTTTGAACGAAGAACCATAATTCTCAAACAAAAATGTAACAACTCAATTTTCAGTTTCCGAACTTACATTCGGAACAAATAAAAGTAAGTGAATTGTAAATCAGTTCCGTTTCACAGAAAAAGGAACTTTTTATCAAAATAGTGGATTGATCAATCGAATAGACGACTTTTCAGCAAAATATGGGGATCTCCTACCAAAAAGTTTAATTTTCAACTGAAAATGGAAAAGTTAAATTCTTAGATACACCTAATATTCAATCAGATAAAAAGCCAATTATTATCAAAAGACTTGAATTTGTAACCAGAGGTGAATATTGAGAAAAATTAATTTTCTACCAAGGAAACCAATGTTCTTCAAAAGAAGTCTAATTTTCAAGAGAATAGATTAACTTTCAACAAAATTGTTTGATTCTGAATCCAGAAAGACGAATCGTCTACGAAGCTGTTGAATTTAAAAAAAACAAGAGTTCAATTTGCTCTAAATGCTCGAATATTAACTAAACTGTTTGTTTCTACCAAAACAGTTAAATTCCTAACAAAAAAATTGATTTTTCTATAAATAGTTTGATTTTCAACAAAGACTTCTTTAGCCAAAAAGGGAAATGGGGAAAAATTCCTCGGAAACGGGGGAAAAAAGAAGAATTCTTGAAAAAAAATCGAAGAGAGAGGAATAGGGAAAAATGAGGCCAAAGTTTGTAACTGTTATGGTAAACGAAAAATCATAAATGTTCTTACCTAAAATCTCAAACACAGATTATTTACATTTTAATAATAAATTATTGTGAAAAAGTTATATTTCCCTAGCTGCCAGAGAAAGCAGTCATTTTCAACCCCTAAATCTTAAAAACCAATTAAAAATTCTGAAATGGGTTCAAAGCTTCTTAACTAAAATCTTTCATCTAAATTTGGTAAATTTTAATTGTAAATAACTGTGCAAAAAGTTCCATCCGTACCTATCTGCCGAAGAAGGATGTCACCGTCTAAATTTTGATGATAAATAATTCAACGGTCGTTAACAATAAGGTTCTATCTCAGCGATCAAAGCAACAAGGTTCTATCTTTATCAAAATTCAAAAAGGTACCATCTCATCGGCCAATTCAAAAAGGTTCTATCTCGGCGGCCAATGCAAAAAGGTTTCATCTCGGCGCCCGATGCAAAAAGGTTCTATCTCAGCGTTCCGTGCAACAAGGTTCTATCTGAGCCGTCTGAACGCTGTGATAGAACCTTTTTGCATCGGGCGCCGAGATAGAACCTTGTTCCTCTGATCGCTGAGATAGAACCTTATTGTTAGCGGCCGGCGAATTGTGAAAAAAGTTTCATTCACCTTTCTGACAGGGAAGGGGGTCATTGTCTACTCCCATCAATCGATGAAAAATTCTGAAATGTGTTTACAGCTTCTTACGTCAAATCCTAAACACGAATTTTGCAGATTTTGATAGCAAATAAGTGCAAAAAAAATTTCAACTTCCTAGCTGCCGGTGAATGTAGTAATTTCAACCCCTTACCATTTACTGTTTTCCCCAGCAGCAAGAGGGATGAAACTTTTTTCACAGATATTTTCAATCTAATTCCAACAAATCAAAGATTTAAGGTAAAAATATTTGAACACTTTTTGCAATTTTTTTTATCGATTTTTGAGATTTTCGGGGGTTAAAAATGACAGCCTTGCACGGCAGGTAGGGTGATGCAACTTTTTTTGAAATTATGTACTAACAAAATCTACAAAATTCGTGTTTAAGATTTTAGGTAAGAACATCTTTGACTTTTTGTTTATCATAAACGATGCAAACTTCAGTTTCATTAGAGAAAACAGTGTTTAGTTTGAAATATAAAAGTAATTTTCAAATTAATCAAGTGCAGAACCATCCTGTGAAAGATTCGCAAAACTATTTCCAAGTTTTTCAGGTTCAGTCTCACAAATTAAAAAAACTTGGTGAACCTCGCCCTTTAAGTTATTTTTTGGACCTGCCTCATATATTTTTTGTACATTCGGCTCCTTTGTTGGCAACTTAATTAATATTTATTATTTTTATTATTATTATTATTATTATCATTATTATCATCATTATAATAATTAAATAAGTATTTTGTACAATTTGACAAGTATCAGAAAACTTACTAGACTGGTCTTATAGTCGGATGCTCGTAACGTTATTATAGGAGACAGTAAACAGTCGTGAATCAACAGCTGTACGTTACGTTGACTCAGAAATAGTCGTTTCTGTTGGGCTTATTTTTTTTCTTTTTATTATTATTTTGTTTCCTCGTTTGTTTTCGTGTATCTTGCATTGCTGGCTGTCAGCCAACTGGAGAACTAAATTTTCTATGCTGCACCACAATCACCCCACATCTACACTCCGCCGCAATTGAATCGTCCTTCACATTCTTGGAATTACTCAGAATAACCTCATAATTGAATCCATTCTTTTTTCAATCCTCTGCCAATTATTTACCATACAATATTGTACAGACATTTGTCTTGGAAACACTTTTTTATAATTAGAATTTAAAAACACGATAATATTTAAATGTTATAATTATTATATTGTTGTTTTACTATTTTTTTATTTTGATTTTATTTCATCTAAATCTAGGAAGCTCCTATCTTGTCAAATTCTCTATAAAAATTATTTAAACTTCACCAAAAAGTGAAATTCATTCCAGCTTTTTGAGACTCTTATATTTTTCAATATTTTTGAATATGTCAAAAACATTTTTCCGAAATGTTTTCTTTTTTCTATTGGAATTCCTGGGTTACTAAAAATTATTTCTGACAGTTATTTCGGCTTTTTGAGACGCGTTTATATTTTAATAGTTTTGAATGTGTTCCTAAAACTGTTTTCTTCAATCTGATCCTTTTTTCTATTGAAAATCTCGGATTAGACTAATAAGTGTGTCAATATTGCCGAATGTTGAATCGCTGGAGCTGCTGCGCAATACGCGATGAATATTTTAATGCTGTCGCTGTAAAACACCAATTTTTCCGGGAGAGTTTTACCTCTGAAAAGAAACAGGATTTTTGAATTTTCGCACAAGTTGGCCAATTTTTTCGGTTTCAAGAAGAACAATTAATTTTCAGAAGATAAATTAAATATAATAAAAATTTTTAAACATTGGCCAAACTTTGCATTTGTTTGAGGGAATTTGACAAGAATTTGAGGGTTTATTAGAAGAGTATCAAAAGAGTTTGTGAGATTTGAAGACATTAACGCAAAAAAATTCTAAAAGTCCTAGTACAAACACCAGACGCAAAGATTATCGAAAAACTGGAAAGAAAAAACTATTGGGAAACTTAATAAAAAAGACGCAAATTTGTGGAAATTTTCGGCAGCTCATAAGAAATTCAAAAAATGTTTGTGATTTTAGAAATTTCCCAATATGGGAGGTCCAGAACTTCTAGTAATTTCAGTAGTAGCAGACTAGTAGGTGATTGTTTATTTTAGACACCAGACTGTAGGAGACTGGTGCCCTCCTTTTTCCCCACACAAACCGATCATAACTCCTTTGGTAGCATCAAACGGAGTACGCTCCCCCCGAAAAAGATTTGGCTTTATGGCATAATAATAATAATAATATAATAATAATATTAATAATAATATTTCGTGGCTGGTGATGAAACCCCGGGTGAAAAGACTCGAGCCTTCTAACTCAAAAACTATTGCTCGCAAAAAAATTAAGTTTGAACAATATTTTTTTAATCTAACATTAGAATTCCATTAGTGATAATGGATTTTTTGATAATTTAGAATTTCAAGTGCCTAAAATTAAGGAGATTTTTTTAATTTATTCGGAATTGAACGATTTGATTTGGAAATGATTTGTTATCATCGAGGACCTACCATGACTCTGGGAAACTTTGGTTTGAACCTTGACAGAGTGTGACTTCATTTTGCGGTCTGAAGTCCATACAAGGACGGACCTTTTAACCACTTATTTAAGTATTTTATGCATGATTTCCCAGCCCATATTCTGCTCATTTTAAATTGCATTTTACAAACTTTAAACATGAGATATATTCTCATTTTGATATTCCCATATTTCGAAAGAACTAGTTTACAATTTGCAATTCTATCCACCTTGACTATTTAAAATTTTGCAGATAATTAAAAATTTTTAATATTGATTTTTCGATTTTCTTTTTATTCGTAAGTTTTTCAAGTTTTCATCGAAATCCGAAGTATAGATACATATTTCGATTTAAATTTCCGAGATTTTTTTTTGCAATTGTGAAAGCTCTTGAAAACTCTCAGTACTTTGAAAACTTTCAGATTTTTTACTTTAAAACTTTTCAAAGTGGTTACTTTGTTTTTGTTAGTATTATAAAAACTTTTTTAAATTTTTTCACTATTTTTTTACTTACAAAAATTAAACTTACCCTCTTTTTTTAATTCGGAAAATTGAAATGTGCAATAATTTGGTCGCTTAGCCAATTTTGATGATTCTAAAATTTGGATGTTTGCAGCATATTAAAAGTTTCATCTTAAATTTTTCCTATTATGGACATCTTTTAATGTACGACTTTCTGTGTTTTCCCAATATTTTCGTTTTTAATTTTGAAAACTTCTAAATACTGTTCAAACTCCCAAATTTAATTCAATTAGTTTCTGACTTCAATATATTTTCACGTTTTCTGCATATTTTTTTGTTTGTCATAAACAAGATATTGTGACTAACATGTTTTTTCTCTTGTGTGGCGTGTATTTGATTATCCAGAAGAAAAATTCAAAATAAATAATGTCAACGTATAAGAAGCATTTTTAAGTTTCGAAAACCGAAACAAAAGCTTTACATTGGAAATATCTAAATTTTGAATTTCCATATTCAAAAAATCAAAAATTAATTTCTATAATTTTGAATTAGCATTTTTTTATATTTTTGAAAATTGAATACAATTTTTTGTAAAAAAGGAACGCCTTCCTGCTCCGCTGGGATTACAGTTTTTCAAATCATCGAACTTTTTTTCCAGTTTAATTGCATAGCAACGGGAAAATCTTCCAATTTTCTTTCCCATGGGATTGTTAAAAGATTAGAATTGATTAGTGAAAAGAGTTATTATGCCCAAGCTAATTGGGTTACGCTCGGTTACACCGGTGTAACTTGGCAGGAGGATAATTACTTCCGAAAGGTGAGGTCAAGGTACGACATCCAGACCTACTTCAAGGTCACCTTAGGAAGTCGGATATCAGTTATTGAACAATTTGCAATTTGCTTACATTTTCGTATCAGATAAGATTTCCCCCTTATCAACTATGGCTGGCAATTTAATAATTTATCTTTTTTGGTAAAAATTTATATTGTTGGTAAAAATTGAATCTTCATGGATGCAACTGTATTCTCTCTTTTTTTTGTACTCGTAAAGAGTCATATGTGGTTGCGTTGGATACACGAGAGGACACCAGTCTCTCGCCAACATGCCAACAGTACGCGGTATTCCTGGACGGTCACCCATCCAAGTACTAACTGCGCCCGACGCTGCTTAACTTTAGTGATCGGACGGGAACTGGTTTTTCGAGCGTGGCACGGCCGTTGACCATTCTTTATTATACCATTAGGCCTTTCTTTCATTCTTCTTGGTGGGGAATTCGGAAATGCTACTGTTTGTTTGAAAACTAATCTGTTTTGTTTGAGGATCCATTATTTAGATGGAAATTCGCCTTTTTGGATGAATTGAAGTACTTTTTTTTGGAATTAAGATCTTAAATAGTTAAAAGATCAACTATTACCTCTTCCGAAAAGAATTCATTTTTTCTTTTGAAAAATGAACTGATTGGTTCGAACTTGAACGATTAAATTTTTTTTATCTCTGAGATTTATTATTCTAGTCGAAGATTTGTAAATTTTAAATGGACTGTTTTGTTGGAAATTCAACTGTTTGGTCGATAATTCGTCTTTTTGACTTTGGAATAATTTAATTTTGTTGAAAATTCGTCCTTTTTCTAAAGTATTGATCTTTCGAGCAGAAATCTCTTTTTTGGTAGATTTTTTTTTTCATACTAAAATTCAACTATTTCATTTGTGGTTAGGAAAAATATCCTCCAAAAGTTAAAAATCCAAGTATTATGTTGAAAATTCATGAGAAATTTGTTAAAAAGCCCCCTTTTTCTGTAGGGAATTTTAATCTGGTTCCATAGAAAAGTTCATCTTTTTCATTGAGGATTTAAGTATTATGTTAAAAATGTACCTGTTTTTTTTTGGAACCCAAACGGTTCCTATTTCTCCGATAAGTGATTTTTCAAACTGTTAATTTAATATTTTCACCTTTGGTTGAAGAAAATTAAACTATTTGGTCACAAATTCATTTATGATGTTTCAAATCTTCATGGTTGAAACTGATTATTTTAAATTGAAAATTTTTCTTTATTCATCAAAGAGTTACTCTTTGTTGGAAATTTAACTTTACAATTTGAACATTCAAATGTCTTCTGAAAATTAATCTTTTCTACTTAAAAATCCAACTGTTCTTGGTTGATTATCAATATTTTGTGTTTAGAAACTTGACATTTTGGTTAAAAATGCATCTTTGTAGATTATGAATCCAACTGTATTTTTGAACATTTTTCCATTTTGTTGTAAATGCGATGTTATGTTGTAAATTGGTCCTTTTGGATTTAAAATTTATCTTTTATGGCAGAAAATTCATCTTGGGGGTTGAAAATTCAACTTTTTTATTGAAAATTGATCCAATTTATTGAAAAACCGATGTTATGTTAAAAATTTGTCATTTCGTCATTTTTAGTTTATTTGGGTGGAAATTCAACTGTTTTTGATTGAATGTTAATCTGCCTTCTTCGAAAATTCGACTGTTCGGGTGAAAATGCATCTTTGTTGATTATGAATTGAAATATATTTTTCTAAAAATTCCTCCATTCTGTTGTAAATGCGATGTTTTGTTGTAAATTTGTCCTTTTGGGTTGAAAATTTATGTTTTTTATTAAAAATGAACCTTTTTAGTGAAAATTCAAAATTTCGGATTGATAATTTGACTGTTTAGTCTGAAAGATATTTTGTGGGATGAGATTTCAACTACTGGACAAAGAAATTCAACTTTTTTGAATAAAAATTGATCCATTCTGTTCAAAAATTGATGTTATGTTGAAAATTTTTCTTTTTGTATTGGAAGTTCATATGTAATGGTGGAAAATTCATCTTTGGGCTAAAAATTGGAATTTTTTGTTGATGGTTCAATAATTTGGTTGAGAATGCGATCCTTTATAGGAAGTAAGTCTTTTTCGTATTGAAAGTCCCTCTAGGTTAAGATAACTATTTTTATTGGAAATTCAACTTTCAGGTTTGAAAATTGAACAGTCTTCTAAAAACTCGCCTTTTTGGCTTAAAACTTCAACCTATTGATTGAAAATTCAACCTTTTTTTGGTTGAATATCATTCCGTTCGGTTTGAAAATTCGACTGTTTGGATAAAAATGCATCATTTTATGACTATCGAGCAGAAAATGTAACTTTTTATAAAAATTCGATTTTTTTTTTTGAAAATTCAACTAATTTATCAAAGTCATCTCTTTTGGTCAGAAAATGATTTTTTTTTTTCCTTGAAAATGAACTATTTTTATCAAAATTTTAAGTTTTTGGTTTGAAAATTCGACTTTTTGATCTGAAAGACATCTTTGTGGTTTGAAAATTCAACTTTTAGTCGAAAAAATTCAACATTTTTTGTTGAAAATTGATCCATTTTGTTTAAAAAATCGATGTGTGTTGAAAATTTGTTCTCTCGTATTGAAAAGTCATATCTAATGGTTGAAAATTCATCTTTCGGCTAAAAATTGATATTTTCTTTTAAAAATTGATACATTTTGTTGATGGTTCAATCATCTGATTGAGAATACGATGCCTTATTAAAAATCCGTCCTTCTTGGATTAAAAATGTACCTTTTTGGTTAGAAACGGCATTTCTTGTTGGAATTCCAACATTTCGGTTTGAAAATTGAACAGTCTTATAAAAATCCTCTAAAATCTTCGAAACACTTTTTGGCTCAAAACTTTATACATTTGGTTGAAAATTAAACTTTCTATTAAAAATGTGATTATTTTGTTAAAAATTCAACCAATTTATCAAAGTCATTTCTTTTGGTCAGAAATTTATCTTTTTTGATTGAAATTGAACTATTTTCTTGAAATTTCAACTGTTTACGGGAAAAAACGTAGTTTATCGACGAAAATGGAAAATAAAAGTTTAAAATTTTTTCGTTTTAAAAACTGTTTCATTCTTCACGCAACAAACCATGATATGCAAAAAGCGTACTTGATAATGCTAGTTTGAAATAATGGAACAAAAAAATCCCTCTAATGTTTTAGATTCTCTTTTTAAAAATTTTCTTTTCTCTCCAAGTCTCTGAGTTGAGATTAACAGAATATTAAAAATTTGTATAATCTAATGAGTTTATGATACGTGTCGAAGTAGTAAATTTTCCCGTTGACTCTCTCAGTCAAACGTGACTGGAAATCAAGAAAGCGATGAATTACGGTTATCTCCTCTTTCACGATGTTGTCGCAAACGAGAACAAATCGGGCTCCAACTAAGAAGCATTAGATCACATTTACTATACGGCGAAGTCAATCTGTCACGTTTTCCGGCATCGACGAAGCACGAACGGTCGATAAAACAGACCAAGTTCAAATACGAAACGCATCAAGTTCTCATGAAATCCTAGCACTAGCTCTAGTTCTAGTTCTTTCTAGGCTTGCCACTTTTGTTTTTAACCTCGATTACAATCATAAAATCGAAAAAATCGATCTTAAAACCCTTATTTTCTAATTAAAAGTATTTATGTATGAGTATAACAGTGACGCTGAGCAGTGAAACAGTCAGTGAACACACTTTTTGTCCACTCCTGTCACTCACAAGTACTGCTCAGTGGGTAAGCGTGCGTTGTGCGTAGCAGCACGTTTAGCCGGCACGTGAGCGTGGAGAATTACATCAACTGTGTACACTGCTCCCTCCAAATCTGAATAGCCACACTTTTGGGCATTTGTTAAGGGCTGTGAAATAAAAAACCAAGAATGAAATAAAAAACCAAGAATCCAACGTATGAATATGGACAAACACCTTCGAATATACCTATTAACAAAAAAACGTGAGGGAAAAAAAGAGGAAGAATAATAGAGAAAGCAACTTCCAAATCTATTTCTTTCTCTTTTTTCTACCTTTCGTTTTTTTGGGTTTTTTTTTATGTTGTTTTCTCAGAAAAACCACAAAACAAAAATATTCGAAACATCTGCCAGCGTTTCGATTTTAACCAAAATCGATTACTTTCCCCCTCTATCATCTATTGCAGCAAAATTTGATTATCAAGCTAGAAGGTAATGGGAATAATTGGATTTTCGATTAATATCATTCCAATTTAGTTTATTATAGTAAAAAACAAATCAAACTTTACATTTCAAGAAACTTGTAATTTTGTCCTAGAAAAAGAAGCTTCTCGGCCATATCGGGGGTCAGGCGAGAACGTTTGTCGTTAAGCTCGCCAATTATCGATAATGATTGTCAGAATTTAGTAGTTGGATAATGGTTTTTTTTCAATTGACAGGGGTTGCAGATTTTAATTCGAATTTTTTTCTTTGAAAGAAAATTTGATTTACGTTTTTTTTTCCCAATCCTAAATTTCCTTATTATCAAAGCAGTTCGACTTCCAACTAGATAGTTGGATTTTTAAAGCCAATAAATACATTGTCATCCACCTCATTTTGTAAATTTTCAATCCCTAAGGTTTTTCTAACAAAACAATTGAATTTTCGACCATAGAAGATGAATTTACCAAAATAGTACAAATTTCAACTCAATAGGTTAATATTAAACTAAAGATAGTTGAGTCTTTAACCGAATAGTTGAATTTTCTAGCCGAAAGAAGAAGACTCACACAAAAATCCTATTTTCAACCATGAAAGATTACTTTTCCACCATAGAAGATAAATTTCCAATTCAAAAGGACAAACTCTTCACAAAACCGTTGACTTTTCAATTCAACAATAAAAGATTATTTTATCCTCAACGTTTATTTTATCCTTTAATAGTTTAATACCCAACCAACTAGATTAATTTTTAACAAGAAGATCAATTTCATAAATCTCCAACTGAAAATTGGATCCTTTAATTTTCAGTTTCCAAAATTAATTCTTAACAGAAAAAAAATGAACTTCCAACCTGTTCAATTCAGCCTAAGAAAAATAACCAACTCTCAACAGATTTTTGACATGAATTCTCAAGTTAGAAAGACGAACTCCGACAAGAAAGTTCATTTTAAGCAATAGTGATGAGTTTTCCATCATTAAAAGTGGACCCCAATATGAAAAAAAAGAAATTGTGACAAAACAGTTGACTGTTAGGCGAGGAAGTTAATTATTTTCGGTTACAAGTTCATCTCTTTTAGGTAAATTCTCCTATTTGGCAAATAATTTTTTTTTGTCGACGATTAAACTATTTTGCCGAAAAGTCATCTTTTTTCGGTTACAAGTTCATCTCTTTT
>WSXT02057602.1:0-12753 GCA_011762715.2 Neuroterus valhalla
GGGATTCTCTCTGGCAAATGAGACGGGGTTAGCCGGTTTTGAATTCCGCGACCCCTGGGGTTAGCCGGTGGAAAAGTCCAGACGTCTATATTGCATACATCGAATTTTTATTTTCCTTTGAAACCTAATAAGAGTATAGATTGAGCTATAAATTAGCATATTCCATACAATAACGGTCAAAATCAATGAAAATTACGAAATAGGAATGTTTATTTATCGTTCTGTCAAATAAAAGTTTTGTGGGTCAGCCGGTTTTGAATTCCAGGTCTTCAATTATGAACGTCGAACTACCAATGCTCGAAAGGTGCAGCTGTATACGTCTACATGCATGGATGGGACTTGGAACTTGTCAAAATATCAGGAAACAACAAGCTGAAAAATGATTCTTGCTCAATCTCTATCATTTAACCGTTGCAACCTCCTGAACTTCAAACTGTGTAATTGGATATCCCCTATTTTGTAAGAGCAGCAACAGGAATTCTAAGACAAAAATGTTCACGTTTTCCCATTTCCTCTTCTCAAAGTGATAGAACCTTTTAAAATATATGAGAGACCCTCTAATGAGAGCAAGAATTGTTCTGAACACGTATTGTATAGGGTTTTACATGTTCAATCTTGAGTGTAAATTGCCAAAATTTAAAGAAGATTCGCAAAATCTCCAGGAATTTTCACAGGCATTGAAAGAATCTTCCATCGCTAAATCAATTCCAGAACTACATAAATTGAATATTGTGCCCGACTCTTTTGAAAGTAGTGCAAAGTTGATCATGCCTAGAAGAATTCTTTTCCGTTCCAACTCGAGTTCAAATAAAAACAGTTTGGTCTGCACAGGACCAAAATAACCATTCGGCAGAGCAGGCAACTTCCTAAGGACTCCGCATTGCATAGAGGCCCGTACATGTACCAAGAAAAAAAATGTTTCATTGAATGGAAGTTCCATTTGAAAATTTGTATGAAATTCCTAAAAAATAATCGTTTTGTTTTCTTTCGACGCACGTCCATTGATTAAATGCTTCGTACATACAAAAACATCTAGTATCAAGTAGTAGAACTAATAATAGCTGCATTTGATGGTATAGGTAGGTCAACGTTCATTCGGAACGCAGCCAGCGGGCGGTCAGCTGATTGCTCGACTTTATCCATGTTTGGGAGATCCCTGATTCGTTGAATGCATTGCGTAGCATACTTTTAAGGCATCATGATAAAAAGTTTTTTTTAATTGTGCTCTGTGTTTAAATACTTACAAACTTGGATAAGTTATGAGTACTAAATTTTTTCACATCATCATCATGATGAGAAGGTATTAGTTTTATATGAAAATCGTATTTCGCAGAATTCCTGAAATCTCCACGTTTTGAGACCTCCTGATTCCGAAAAAGTAGCTTTTACGTTAGTGTCTGCCTGTCTGTTGTCGTCGTCGTCGTCTGTATACTCCATTACTTTTGAAACACTATTCGGATTGGATTGCCCTTTGGCACCCGTTTCGAGGGACGGAAAGGCAGGTCGAGTTCGTTAACCAGCTATTTTGGATGAAAAATCAAAGAGAAGAATTTTGAAGAATTTTTAGACTTTTGTTCCAAGACCCAAAAGATGTAAGTATGGTTACTTGTTGCACGTAACAACTGAAACAAGTTATCTTCATGATTTTTTGCGAATAAAACAAAATTGGAAGAGTTATAGCATTTTCAAAATTCAAAAATATAAAATAAAATGAGAATTTCTAGCCAAATGACGGAAGATTGAAAAGAAAGTCAGAGAGAAAAAATGTTCCTTCTTAAGAGTCTTACAAGATCGTAAATTGCGACTTTTTGGATTTCCTCCATAAATCGAAAATTTCAATTTTGATCGCAAAAAAAAGTATAAAATATTCTTTGAACTCGACAATTTTCGAAAGAATGAACAAATACGATCGCCCTTTGGCACCCGTTTTGAGGAACCAAAAAGACAAGTCGAGTTCTTTCACCACCTATTGTGGATCAAAAATAAAAGAGGGAGCCTTTTAAAAAAATTTTTGAACATTTTTTTCAATAATTTGAAAAATGAAAGTACAGTTTCTTGTAGTGAGTAAAAAGTCAAACAATTTATCCTCATAATTTTATTGGATGAAAAAAAAGTTGTCGGAGTCGTGATATTTTCAAAATTCAGAAATGTAAACGAAAATGAGAATTTTTAGCCAAAGAACGCAAGATATGAAAGAAAATTTGAAAAAAATGTTTCTTTTTGGGAGCCCTCCAGGATGATTTTTACAACTTTCCGAGTTTCCTCAAAAAATCCAAAATTTAAATTTAGGCCGCACAAAAACAGTGAAAAATAGAAATATTCCTTTTTTAGTAAAAATATGCAATGTACGGTAAAATATAAATAAATTAAACTTGTGCATAAAAAAAATGATCTACAAATTTGTAGCAATCAACTTTTTGAATGCACAAGTAGTTTTTCCTTCATTCATGAAAAATCATATGAAAAATAAAAAAAATGAACTTTTGGATTTGTTCTAACTTTTCTTATTGGATGCGTAGTTTTTGTTCCAATCTTGAGAAATAAAATTAATAAATTAAATTTCTAGAAAAACTACAGAACATGTGAAAAAAATTGGGCAAAAAAGCTTCTCTATCGTTTTGTACAAACTTTGATCGAGTGCGCAGTACGAGACACGCGATTAGAATGTATTCGTTAAAGCCGGAGAAGTTTCAACAAAAGAGAATTCACACTCATCAAATTAGAGCAGTCGACATTCCGCTTTTGAGTTTCATGAGCTTTATATTGCGTTACTGGAAAGAACTATTGCTCTGCAAAAGAGCTTAAAATATCATGATTTTTTCCCTATTTTGTCTAGAATCAAGTGATTTGCAAAAATTTGTTAGAAATAAAAAGTTTGATTTTGGTAGCCAGAAGTGCCTTTATCATCATAGGCCTTTTGGACGCCTGCTGAAAAGTAAACCGGGGCCAGATGGGCCTGTGAACAAATTATTGTTTTATAAATAATAATTAAAAAATAACTCCAAATTTCATTGAACACCCCGAAGGCGTTTTTCGGAAGTTCTGCACGCAGCCCACACGGGGCCCGCACGATCGAAAAACTCAGTAAAGTGCCTCTACGTAGTCCACACGGTGACCACCACGCTCTTCATTTTTTGGTTTGAGAAAATTATTCTTTGTCAACACTCAAAATAAGTCCGCCACGATATATCTTATTACAATAATATTATATTCATTATTATTATTTTCCGCAATCGTCCAATACTGAAAGTTATACCTTTATGCCCATGCGCAGTGATCCTGAAAAAAAGACTTCGAGAGTAAATTTCAGTTGTTAGAATTTTTCTAAGATCGAAAAGTGAAATTTGTTAAATTTGAAAAGAAAATTGACTGAAATTCAAACGTACCAGTTGATGCGAAATTTCGCGACATGAGTTTCTGTCGTATAATCAAAATATTATTTTGATTTCAATTGTATACTTCGAATCGTAACTTTTTCAATAAGAAATTTTTGTTCTCAGTTTTTTGTCCAATATTCGTTCGTGGATTCCAATGAAGTAAATAATAACATTTTTAGTATAATTTTTTTCCTATTATTTATATTTCCTAATGCACAAAGACAGAATTTCCATTCATCCGAAATAACAATTAAAATAAATTTTATTCAGTATCATTATTTATTTATGCAGGAAAATATGCAAGAGATTATCAGTAAAAAAAACAGAATGAGAATGTAATACAATGTAACTTATAAAATGTAAAAATCATTTTCTTGCGTTTATTCCTATGTTACACATGTACGTAAGAATTATAAACTCTTGTAAACAATACAGGATTGTGTTATAGTAAAGCATTCAATATACTTAACATTACGTTTAGATTATGATTATGTTTTAATAAATTAATTATGAATAAAATCCGTTTTCAAAAGTAGAATGAATACTGCTAAAAAAGTTGGATTAGAAATGAGTGATAATAGAGTAATAATTATGAATGCTGAATCTGAATCCTCCAAAAGTCAATTGGGTCGTATTGGAATGAATTGAACGTACACCAAGAAGCAAAATGATCAAAAGTTATTCAAATGGATTGGATCATAATTGATCTGATGGATTCTTATGGATTCAAAAAAATTGATATGAAATAACAATGAACAGGTACATTGCGTAAGAGCGGCCAGTGATTCGCTTATTACTAGTTTGATACTGAACAATAAACAGACGTGTTTTTTTTTCGTTCTGCTAATTTTTTTTGTTACCAACGCCACGTAACAATTTTGAGCACCTGTGCCAAGTTTTTGAAGGTATATATCATTTGATTACATCTGAAGAATCGAATGTCGCTGTTCCTGGAAAGAATAACAAAATCCATTATTTGGAATTAGTCGACACTCCAGATTGGACGATCGGTTCTGGACTTCTTTCGATGTCCATATCATAAATTCTTAGGGAAATTTCAGCATTGCGACACTGAAAATAGGTACCGATAAGCTTTTACCAATTTAATCTCTTTCTTTCCAAGTTTATTTGATTTTTGTTTTAAACTATAAATTCCTGTGTGTGTTGACGCTCAGGTTATAGATTATGTCCATGTCACCCAATTTTATCATGTCGAAGTGCATTTATTATTCAAGAATTTTATGAGAAAAAAATGAACGGCTTACAGATTCGAGCTCAAAAATTGAAGCTTGTACTCTAAGGAGCCCAGAAATAATAGATCATATTTTTCGGCAAAGTCATATCCGCAGTGTACACTCTCAGGCGTTAAGGGTGTAAGCCTGAAAGTCTAAGTTGAAGTTCTTGAGGAACACAAAAATAACATGATACATTAGCTACAGAGATCCCGTTAAAAATTGTTTTTGGCAGAGTCTTATCTGAATTTCAAAAGGGTTGTGCTTTTTGGCGTTGAGGGTCGTAATCCAAATATTGAAGTTTGAAACTTTCGAGTAGCTTACAACTATTAAGAAGGATTAGCGGTAAAAGATCCCATGGGAGATTACTTTTTTGATAGAGTCATATCTGCGTTGTGCAAAGGGAGTGTTTTTCCGCGTTCAGGGTAAAAGCCCAAGAAAAGCGAAGTTTGTATTTTTAGGGAGACAAAAAAATAGAATATATCGGCTTTCAGAGAATCCGTGAAGATTCATTTTTCGGCAAAGTCATATCCGCAGTGTACGAAGGGGCTGCTCTTCGTCTTCTAGGGAGCGAGCTCGAAAATCAAAGATGTCTTCAGGGGGACAAGAATAATATAATATATGGGCGTTCAAAGATCCCTCCAGAGTTTATTTTTCGGCAAGGTCATATCTTCGTTTTACGGAGGAGGTGATTATCGTCCTTAAGGGTTGGATTTAAAAAATCAGAATAGTTATTTTTGAGGAGCTCAAAAGCAGAAGAACATATTGGCGTTCGAAAATCCCGTAAAAGATTATTTCTTCACGGAGTCATATCTGTGGTGTACAAAGAGGGTGCTTTTCGATGTTTAGGGTTTGTGCATGAAAATCGAAGCTGGAACTTCTGAGGGGCCCAGGAATAACCGATTATATTGGCGTTCATAGGTCTCGTTAAAGATTGTTTTTCGGCGAAAACATATATGCAGTGCACAAGATAATTTCGAAATTTCCATCTGGAGGGTAATAACTGTCAGTGAGAATGAATTTAAACGTCGAGAGTTACGGCATCGTAAAAAATATATTTTCATCATACCCCAAAGAGCATGTATCAGAAGAAATATCCAAATATCGTAAATCCTTTGCGCAGCAACATGCTGCGCCTAGAGTCACTAGTCACTAGTCGACTCTGAGTAGACTCGGAAAAGAGTTGACGATTTCCTTGCAAAGAAGTTCCATGTCAATGGGACTATCGCTTGGTGTTCACCAGCCTGTTTCAAGTAATTAACACATACATACACTAGCACGACACAACAGGACAGTGCGCTGAGTTCGGGCAAAGAACTGACGACAATACGAGGATCGCTACGTCGACCCTAGCCTGGCTAGGAAGACTGCTATTGAAAGCACTGTAGTTGAGGCTAACCTCGCTGTGCAGAGAGGCCCACGTCTTTCACTTTGCTAAGCATCAGCTCAGCACCCTAAAGGTACGTAACCAGAACGTTGATAACAACGAATGCACCGATACCTGATCCGATGAAGATGCCTGGATTCAGCCCCTGGCCTCAGGGCGCTTTCCCAGTCTGATTTTCAGAGCCTTCCCTCATAGCCTAGAGAGCCTCTCACTGAATCGACCTTCAAACCATAAAACCATAAAACAGGACCTCTTGCAGATGACTGTCCTAGCTATATGTGAAACTGTTGAGAAAAAGGGACTGCTGTGCGTCATTCTCCGTCAAAGAGTGAATTCGCACTTTTGTTTCGTTAGATATTCCAAATTGGTAATATGTGAAATAATCGTAATTATATATGATAAATGATGATTCTGTGAGGCATTTTCGGAGTTATGATACAGAAAGCTTTCTCATTGCAAAATTATTCAGGTTAATAGGTTTGCGGTGACCATAGCGCTTCGATTCAACAGGTAGCTTGCATGCCAGGTGTGCTTTCAAACGCACGTTTTTTTAATCGTTGTTCACAAAGAAATGGTTTTAAAGGACAGTTGCGAATATGCCAAAAGGTAAAAATATAATATAATAACATAAATATGCAAAATATGGGGACAAAAATCAGTCGGATTCTCATATTTTATTTTTTACTGCCTATTTTACTCCGGAAGAATGTTGGAAACCTTGATGGTTAATTCATCTCAACGAAAACATGGAGAGTTATGTTACTTCCTACTGAAGTTCTTCACGTTAAACTAGAAAAATTTAGGTATATTAGGCGCAACCTCCAATTTTCTAAGAATATACAGAATCATGGGACAATGTGGGAAAACTAGATTTTCTTGCTGATCTCAAAATGTCAAATCTTCTGAATGAATCCTCGTTGGTCCGACTAAGTTTAAGAATTTCAAAGGAGAAAAAAACTCTTGTAGAAAAGAGTTTGAGTTTAAGGGTCAAATGGTCCCGTTTGATTTTCCATTCTCTGGTCCTGATTCGGTATAACAATTACATATGACAAGAGCATTTTCATTAATTTCATGCATAAAATATCACTAGTCATCTAATAGCGCCCAAGGTAAGGATAATTACTATTACAGTATGAAAGATAAGAGGAGATGTCAACTGAGGGTATTATCTATGAAAAATTCATTCCGTTGAACTCGAGGTCACGTGATAAAAAAGTGCGTTTACCCTTCAAATTCAGCATTCGTGTTGAAAGTTTCATTGGAAACGCTATGATTCCATAGAATGTATCTGCATAAAATTACGAATTACCAACTCTTTACATTGACTATCAATCGAATGGTGGAACATTCTAAATTTTCAACCACGTATGATTTTCCAATCTACCAGAAAACTTTTATTTAAAATGTTACATTGAAACCAAAAGGACGAGTCTTCATCTGAACAGTTGTATTCCTAACCTGGGAATATGAATTTTCTACTAAAAAGTTTGATTTTGAAAAAATAGTTTAATCTCAAAAAAATACGAAATTGATTCAAAATGGAAAAGACTGACTTCAGAAATGAATATTCAAATTTTAAATCAAATGACTAAATTTAATGCAGTAAAACAGAAATTCTAATAGAAAAAGATTGATCTCATATATAAACGGACGAATTCCCTTCTAGAAAGAAGAATATCCTATCATAAAGGTCCAATTTCCACTAGAAAGCCAAATTTTGAACTTAGTTCATAAATTTTCAAAAAATTCATTGAATTTATGATTAACGAAGATGCGTGACTGTGGCAGTTAATTTTTTAAAAAAAAGGGGAACAAAATGATGTTTTTTCACTATAAACACATTGAATATTTCGGTTCGTCTTTGCTTCAGGAAATTGGTTCAAAAGCAATTTGACTAACATAATCTTCCTACAAGTTTCTCAATAGACGATTTTTATCTAAGTGGAGTGGGGGGAGATGATTTTTCTTTCCAAAAAATTACTGCTTAGGCAATTTTCGACATAAAAATCTCAAATTTGGCCCAAGTACGTATCATAAGATGCTCTTATCGAAATTCAATTTACGAAGCAGTGCGTTTCAATTCTTCCTTCCTTCTTCCTGTACCCACACTCCTCTGTGCCATGGGTGGGGTAGCTGTTAACTTAGGTTCGGAGCTCCTCCGTGCAAGTGAATGCGCAACCTGTATAGCCATGGCGATGACGTCAGATAAGTGATGATGTTGAATGAGTTGAAAACTGCCTTAAGAGATGTATTATGCCTTAAGGATTGGGATAGTGATAGGATACCATAGGAGATTTATGGAGAAAAAGGTGTGTCAGTTAGATGTTAGTTGATGGCGTTTGATGAGAATGGAAAATGGCGCGAAATATGATTTGAGAGTAAGTAATACAGATTGAAAGTGATAAAGTGTTGTGAGAAAAGCTCCACTAGATAGCAGGTCTGAATGTAAATTAGATAAGTAGATTGTTATCTTTTAAAAATTTGATGATGGTGATGAAATTTTTATTTTTTGGGTTGTGAAGGAACGGTTCTGCACTAAATGGTGTTGAAAATAAATTTTCAATGTGGGAAGCTTCAAGTGATATTCTAGAGTCTGAGAATGTGGGACAGACCCAGTACATGGTTAATATCCCTTTCGGGATAGCCACGAGAAGCGCAACTCCCGTCATCTATGAAATTTTTTCCAGATATACTGGCCGCTAGATTGCAGTGATTTGCACGGAGCCTTGAAATAATTACAATTGATTTCCTCTCGAATTCTGAGTGAGAAAACCATGGTTTATCAAATTTGGATGGATCGAAGAAATTCCGGAAGTAATATTGACCAATCCCTGCAGAATTCGGAACCACTTCCCAAACTTCCAATGCAGTATTCAAATGTTGGGGAAGTATTACAGACCAAACATCTGTATCTGGGACTTTAATTTCATGAAGGCTGCCCTCTTTAGTTGCTAATTTTGCCAAATTGTCTGCGTTCTCGTTACCCAAGATACCACTGCAACCTGGAATCCATACTAGAGCTGTTTCGAGATTATTGTTTGATGCTATAGAAATAAGGTTCCGAATGTTGTGAATAGGGTATGACATAGAATTTGAGGCATTGAAGCTCTGGCAAGCTTGTAGCACACTTCTATGGCCTGAAAAAATAACCGAATATGGTATTTGATCATCCAATATATGTTGAATTGGCTCGCTGATCGCCCATGCTTTCGCTGTAAAGATAGAGGTATGTTCAGAAATCTTTATTTTGATTCCGAGATTAAGTGGCGGAGAGTAAATAGCTACTCCGACGAATAAATCCTTAAATTTTGAACCATCTGTCTAGAATTGGATGGCGTTTGCGAAATTTTTTCCTATGAAATCATCAAGAACTCAATCAGGATTGTTGCCATTCTGAATCACCAAACCAATACTGATATCAATTATTGGTTGAAAAAACTTCAATGGATAAGGGCTTAGGTAATGTAGTGTGGTAGATTAATTCAGGATTCCGTCCTAATAACCCTTGAGTTCATAATATGATTTGAGCAAGAAGAAATTCTTGTCCGGATTAAATAGCTTCAAGCCATTTTTGGTTATAAAAAACAAATTCTTGAGAATAGAATGAACTGGATAATTCGCTATAAGAAATGTTTTTATTCAAAATTTATCTGATAACAATTGAAATCTGGACCTAATAGGAAGTTCCTTAAGTTCCGTCTACATGTCCATTATTGGCGTGAAAATTCGGTATCCATCGATAACACGTGAGAATCTATTATGTAGTTTGGTAATTTTTCTGGAATACTTGTCACCACTGCATATTTGGAAGGTATGGCATCCATAATCTATGGAGCTCATCTCCAGAGGGCGAAATAACATTTGGAGAACTTGAGCATGAGAACCCCACCGAGAAATAAGTTACCCCCACCCGCGGTCCGAACGAACCACGACGAATTCTCGGCTCAACCTCCGAATAGGCCCGCATGAACTCGGTGAATTTTGCGTGCAAAGAGTGGTAACCAAACGTACCAAAAGGAGCCTCCTTTTGTTCCCTTCGATCCACCAGGGACAATGCTAATGTGGAAATGCATATAAAGATTATGGCAAAACAAAGCGTGATACCCAAGTGATAATCACATATATTATTTAGAATACGATTGATTTTATCAGTAATATTTCAATTACTTCAAAGATTATATTTCAAATAAGTGCAATATTTATTGTAATGTTAGTTAGGCAAAATGTCTCTCTGAGGATAAATATTTGATTTGTCATTTGTGAGAGGTACTTGGCAGTATTTGAAAAAATTGTACTCGATAATGTTACTTTGAATTCAATAAAAAATCTTATTCTTCATCAAGCATTGCTGAATGCGTGACTTTGTGTTACGTTTCTTAAGATGATTAAAAAATTTTTTATAACACATGTATGATTACAGGCCTTTTCGATGCCTATGGAGCGGGGCTCAAGCTCTATTTTCCATTCCCTAGGAAGTAAAAAGTGACGTCAGAGATGAATAATGAAAATTATACATCAATAAGCTTTCATTTTACAATAATCATACCACTCACCGTGAAAACTTTGAGGATGTTTCGGTTAAAAATAATTGAATTTTTCGGTTATTTATGGAAAGTTATCATGCATAACTTGAAAAATAACCGTAAATAACTGAAATTTCCGGAAGTTTATGGAAATTTTTAAATTCAATTTTGGGTTACTCATCGTAGGTTACTATACATCACCTGTGAAATTACTATGAATGCCCGAAAATTTTATTAATTTTCCGGAAATTCATAGAAATTTCTCAAATCGAATTTCTCCCCGATCATGTTACCTTTCTTCGAACACCAATATTGGCTGAAATCATGACTGTATTTCGAGAAATGTCTGAAATCATTCATTTGTTATAAAAAATATCGTCTCCGGCTCGCGCTGAGCGCTCGCCTACGACTTGTACTGAAAACATAGACTCTTCGGAAAAGTCCCTCTTCTCCCCCTAGGTGCATAATATGCTATTACTAACATATTTGAATTTAAAAAAAAACATCACGTGCTTCCTAAGCTATGAGTCAAGACAGATTTATGTGTAAACATTTTCAGGTCATAAAGACCTGACTTTAAATCGCTGACGATAAGTTTGATTGAATTAACGTTAGGTTCTGACTGCATAGAAGGGAAAATTCTAGAAAATCTTATCAAATCACCAAAATAATACAGCAAATTATGTTTAAAATAAGACATATCAATACATATGTAGAAGAATACTGTACAGACTTAAAAAAAATACATAAATTCAAATTTATGATACCAGTGTATCGATATGTACACTGTACGAAGTCGAAAGCATGACTGAGAGGCTCCTTTTTGAGTGAGTGAAAGAAGCAAACCCCCAGTTTTTGACACACGTCACAATGCCTGTGTCAAATCCTCTCATTCCACTTTCGAGCCATTAGAATGTATAAATATTATTAATGAATAGTAATAATTTTATATGTATATATATAATATCATATAATAATAATTATTATTACCAATAATTATAATATTATACTATCATAGACAATATGATAATAAAAATTAAATACAATCAATTGGAAATTCCATTATTATATTGTTATTCAAAGCATAAATGAAGATCAAAACGCTAAATTCCCGAGCGGGCTTATTCAGAGGTTTGCTCACGATTCTACGATGCGCGAGGGAGTGGGGTCAACTTTGGAACGAAGAAAATAAGAAACGGGCTTATTCGGAGAGGGCTTATTCGGAGGTTGCACTGTATTAATAACCTGATTTCCTCTGTTAAGTATTTTCGTGAAGTGTAGGTCCCGAAGTAGTGTACAATGAAAAATAACACCTGAGAAAGTCGCCGACTCAGATGGATTGATAATCTGATCATCCAGCAAAATACGTGTATTTTGCGGTAAATTTTTTATAGGAATTGAAAAATAACTAGTTTCGGTTTTCCAGGAGAGATAGACAGTCCTCTTTGCTTTAAAAATGCATTGAGACTATTGAGACTTTGGTGGAGGACTGGAATACATTCTTCCGATTCATATGACGTGAAATAGAGAACTATGTCGTCAGCAAATTCCAGAATGCCACAACCCGGATAGATAACTGAATGGAGCTTTCTAGTATAAATAATGTACATTACAGGACTCAGGATATAGCCCTGCGTAAGGCCTTTTCTAACAATATGGGGACCTTTATTTCCTCCATTAATTCTGAAGAAAAGTTTCCTTTCTTTAGTTAAATTGGGAACAAACTTGCAAATTGTAAGCGGCAGCCCAATCTCTATCAGATACTTTACTAAGATATTTGGAATTGAATTGTCATAAGCAGCTTCAACATCCAGAAATAAACACGCTGTAAATTGATTTTTAGCTTGCGACAAGTATAGTTCCGAAGAGAGTATCGCCAGATTATCAGAACATGAACGGTTTTTTCCTAAATCCATATTGGGTTTGAGGAAGAATATTTTGATTCTCCAACCAATCAATAAGTCTGTTCAAAATAAGTTTCTCTGTTATTTTAAGAAAACAAGAGGCTAGTGCGATTGGTCTGAATTTATTCTTAGTACTTTTTGGAAGGAGAAAGATGAAAAAATCCCTCTACGTTCCGGGAAAGACATGATTATTAACCATATGGTTTAATATGTGAAGCAAAAGGAGGAGGGAAGATTTTGGAAGGTTTATTAAAACTTCAAAACTAATTTTATCAAGACCAGGAGATGATTTAGGCTTCAGACTTTTTAGGACAGAAAGCAGCTCATCGA
>WSXT02057613.1:0-12753 GCA_011762715.2 Neuroterus valhalla
CTCTGCGAGGGATGAGAATCCCTCACTTAGCTACTCGTGGGAATAAATATGGAAACACAATACTCCAATCCAGTTATTAATGCGGTTCCTAATGATCGAAAGGGAAGAGCAGCCGACAATGGTTCGGCCAGTATTGCCGATCGTTCCAGAGTTCAAGGTGCTTAATTAGATGGAATTACGATGACGAACCGGCCAGACAATCGACGTTCTTTGTGAAAGGATCAACTTAATAATGAACTGCTTAGTTTCTATGAATCCAGTACTGTCCCTAACCGCATAGGTCACATGGCGCGCCTGCACACTCTGTGGTGCTAGAACCACTCACAGCTCTCGAACCTTTCACAGCAAGTGTTGAGGAGCCGTGCCGTGAACCTTTCGCGAAAAAGAGATGAACGCGGAACTTTTCCTCAACAACTTCAAGAACAAGCCGCAGACGAAAATTAGGAAGTGAAATTGAAACCAACTGCTGAAAGAAGGCTTCCCTCGATGGCGATTTTAGGATAAGGAGAAACATTAACATTCAGGTTCCTCCCAAGCCCCATGATCTAGCTGAAATGGATGCTACCCTTCGGAGGATCTCTCAGAGAATTCTGACCTCTGGACCATCACTTGTTTAGTTTATGATGCTGCGAAAGCTTTGGCTGATTCAAATCAAAGGTCAAAACCAACGATTCATAAAAAGACTTGAAAGCCCTTTGATCAACTAAACAAGAAAATTGGCTTCGAATGACAAAACGCGTCCCGTATGCAGTGTGTGATGGACTACATTGAATCCGGTAAGCCTTTCACGACAAGTGTCTTAAAGTTTGTTAATAAAATGAGGATCCATCATCACACATTGAAAATGTCAAAGCTGATGACCGTCAAGCAGTAAACTGTTGACAAAATATGAGTATAATCTGACGCAAGAAGGAGAATAAAGAAGGGGAAGGGATGGATCAGAGAGAATCAAAAGTTTCTTGCTGACTCAACGCGTTTCCTTAGCGATCCTACGGTTTTTGCAAAAACTCACCAAAGTTCGAAGAATTCGAGACATTTTGAAGGGAGATTTAGGAAGTAAAACATCCACTGAATCAAGGCGTTGAGAACATCATACGTTTTAAGGAGCTGTGGAATAACCTCAGAATATCCGAAAGGGAATACCCACCAAACACTGTTGAGGAGGTAGAAAAAGTATTGAGGGTCACGAAGAACTTCTCTGGTGCTGGTCCAACTTGTATTTAAAACTTTTGTCAGAAGAAGTTCACTTCTACGCACGAACATACGGCCCCCATCTCTATTCCATATTTTAAGTCGGAGATCCCTATTCTACAATGGCTGGTGTTAGAACGAACTTTACTGCTCCAGAAGAAAGGCGACTTGTCAAACCCAAGGAACTACAGGCCAATAACATGTCTGAAAGCATTGTTTAAGTTTTTACATCTATACTGAATGAAAAGATTGTTAGGACAATTGAACCTGTGTGGAGTGAGATTGGCGAAATAGTAGGATGCATTGAGAGATCAATGCCTCTTTGGAAGACCAGATTTACTATCACTTCTGGAAAACATCGTGTGACTACCAATAGTGTCTTTTTTCAGAAAGGTGTCTTTCATGGTGACCCCATGAGCCCTTTCCTCTTCTGCATCACGCTATTACCAATATCCCTCGCACTCCGTGATTTTCATGGATACCTCTGTGGCGGAACTAATGCCCGTCCTAAAATCGCCATCGTATCTCGAGGGAAGTCTTCTTTCAGCAGTTGGTCTCAATTTCGCTTCCTGATTTTCATCTGCAGCTTGTTCTTGCAGCTGTTGAGGAAGCGTTCGGCGTACATCTCTTGTTCGCGAAAGGTTTACGGCACGGTTTTTTAACACTTGCTGTGGAAGGTGCCAGAGCTCTGGGTGTTTCTGGCACCACAGAGTGTGCTGGCGCGTCATGTAACCTCGGCAGTCAGGCACGAACCATCGAAGTCATCGAAGCAACTACTTTGATGGATACAGCATAATATTATATTCTACTGACGAATAGGATTCAGAAAGATCATGAAAGTGAAAAGTAGAGTACAAATAGAAAATTCCATTTTGACAGATGCGGAGAAATAATTTCTAGAACATTTTTTGAGATCGAACAGGATGTTGGATATGTTTTACCAGTATATATACTACCTATCTTTTCATTATTGGTTGAACGATTATCTATATTTACGCCATGAGATAGCGATAAGGCAGTAGAGTATTGCGTAAAAGAAATTTGTTTTGCTCGAAAATGAGAAGAGTTAATTTATTTTTCTTGACAAATTGTTGATATCAGCGATCAAATCTTCCAAAATTCCGATATTGACCTCTCTGCGGGAATCTGAAACACAAAAAATAAAAGGAAAGTTCCCGAAATTTTCCGTCGACATGTTTCTCCTCCAGCTTTATACTAAATACATAATTATTGCACGTTAAGCTCCTTTTTTGTGCTTCCAAAATATGGAAAACTTTTTTCTGATGATATATAATTCTAGAATAGTTATTTTATTATTGCGAATTATTAGGGATTTCAACTTTCGAATAGGTTGGATTTCGACCAATCATAATTATGACCTAGCATATCATTCTGAGTGGGCGAAGTGATCATCTTTCCAGTTTCAATCTTCCATCCAGGATAAAAGCAGCACAATAAATCGGTGGGCCGAATTTATTTCCAGTCGGGCAGGCTGTGTAAGCTCAAGCCGCAGAATCGTTCCAAAATGAAATATGTTGTTTTTCAGAGGATTTTAGACGACACGTATTTTACCGATTTGATAAAAAAATTCTTTGACGAACTTAAGAGCGTTTGAACTTTTGACGCTCGTGATGTCGTCCTTCGGAAATTTGTCGAAAAAAATATTCGAAGTCTTCTAGTATTCGAAAAAATGCAGAGATTTGGCATTTCTTTTTGGATTCCTATAGATCTTATTATTCTGTTTCAGATTTCATTAGGAAATTGTGAAAACTCTGAAAATTGACAAAATGGCGGCGGTTTTTTTTTTATTTTCAAACTCAATTTTCTTACAAACCCCAGCGTTTTTTTCCTGCTGATTTTTTTTCAAGTTAGTATGAATACAGACAAATTCCATATGAGTTTACCTTGTGCCCGCATCTTGGAAAGTAGAATTTTTTCCCTCCATAAGAATAAAAATTCACTATTTCTGCAGAAACAAGGAGAGATGTGAAAAAGGTTCAATTATCAAAGTTATTCCTTTAAAAAAATTCTACAAAAAAGTTCCCAAGCGATTTTTTTCTGTCTTGCGTCGTTATTGAAATATTCGCTGAAGTGCGAATAAATGCAATTTCCCACTGACATGAATAATCAAGAAAGGTTTAAATCAACAGGAGAAACCAATTTTTTTTAACAATGTTCTTCTAAAAATGTAAAAAGTCGAAGAAAATTTTCAATATTTACTTTTCTCGTTTACCTGATTTATTCCAGCGAATATTTCAATAACGATGCAAGATAGAAAAAATCGCTAAGAAATTTCTCTGTAGTACTTTTTTAAAGGAATAACTTTGATCATTGAACCTTTTTCACATCTCTTCTTGTTTCTGCAGAAATCGTGAATTTTTATTCTTTTGGAGGAAAAAGAAATTCTTTCTCCTTTCCAAGACGCGGGCACAAGGTAAACTCATATACAATATATTGTCTGTATCCATACTAACTTAAAAAAAAATAAACAGAAAAAAAACGCTGGGGCTTCTGAGAAAATTGAGTTTGAATATTTAAAAAAAAAACCGCCGTCATTTTGTCAATTTTCAGAGTTTCCACAATTTTCTCATGGAATCTGAAACAGAATAATAAGATCTATATGAATCCAAAAAGGAATGCCAAATATCTGCATTTGTTCAAATACTAGAAGACATCCCAAAATCTTCAAAAAATAATATCCTTGAGTAAGCCCAACACAAAACGTGGAGCTCAAGTGATTACTTTCACATCATCACCATTTCGTGATTATTCATTCAAGAGAAAGTAGTTGAACAATGTGTGAAGTTACACTTTTTTTAAGTAAGAGAATCTTTCACCATGAATTGTGAAAGAGATTCTCTCAAGTTCAATATTATGACCACTCATTGGCACTTACAGTCGGCGCCATTAGGTTTGAATGGGCTTAAACTTTTGAGAAGGTATGAAACTTGCTTCCAACTGATACATGTTTCATTTTACGAAAACAAAGCTTTAGGGGTGGGTAAAAAAATTTTTTCCGAACAAAAAATGGAAATATTTAGTTTGCAAATCAAGTATTTTTGAAAATAATAGAGATTATTATCTCTTGCTGTCTTATTGCTATTTTTGCGTACTTTTTAAGTAAGTCCTTTTTTAGGAAACGTTCAGATTTTAGAAGAAACCGAATACTGATTCCCAGCAACTTTTTATAATTCAAAAGTTAACTGTACCTCCCAGTGATGCACCTTGAAACCAGCGAATGAACCATCTAGCGGAATCTTATCAATCTTAGCATCAATCTTATTGAATTTTCGAGATGTGTACATTCATCAGATGACCCAGTTGCACATTTTGAGCCATGAAGCAATTTTATATCTTGATTTCTTTCCAAGATTGTATGTTAGTAAGAACCAGCCTAAAAATAGTTAATTTTTCCAAATTTCAGAATTTGGAAAATTGGGTTGCATTTAAGACACACCAAGGAGTATCTGTGAATTTCCGCAGTTTTTTAGTAACGTCAAACTTGTTTAGGGAAGCCTTCTAACTGTAAGCCAAGGCTTGAAAAAAGTATCCCTAAAACCTTGTTTTTCAGCACATCTCATCTCGCAGTTATTGTTCAAAATTTTTTGGAACAAATGTTTGTATATCGTCCAATTTGGAAAACTTCGACCTTTCAAAAGTACCTTCCAAGAATATTCTGCGATTTTTGGTTAATGAGATGGAAGTGAACAAAATTAGGGAAGCATACTTTTGGACCCGAATTTAGTTCCACACAGTTTGGTTTTGATTTAGCCACCGGCATTTCCATGGAAATGCTTCCATTAAAACAACCATTCACACTTAATGTTAGCAAGCATCAACAGCAACGGATAATTGTTCAATCGTGAGGTGGCTTTCAATTGTTCTAAATGTTCTTTTTTATATTTCATATCACTTAATTATTGACTTCGGTGTTCGAATTTCTTAAACTAAGAATTTCAGAAAATCCCAAATAGGAAATTATTCACGAATTGGTTTAAAGAACCATCTTGGTCCGGATGATACTTGAATTGTGATTCGCAGCATTTGTCCTGTTAGAAGATTGGCTTGATAAGAGGATTGGTCGACCGTTGCATTAAATTCAGTGATATAAAATATAGAAATGGAAGTTAAGACCAATCAAAATCCATCTTACAATTATACAATTATCCATTGCCACTAATAAAAAATCTCATCAAATAACGTGTCGATGAACTTTACAATACTTTTTAATAAAAACTGCAAAATTCTAGAATTTTTCAGATTAAATATTATGAAAAAGAATAATCAAAAATTAGAGAAATAACGTCTGTTGACTTTCAATTATTATCAGCTCATTTCAATTAAATATAGAAAAAAAAGTAGGAAACTTCAGGGAAAACTTCAACCATCCGACATTTCTATAGAAGAAGATAATGAAACAATAATCCATTATTGATGATATGTAAAAAAATTCTAGATGAAATAGATCCAGAACTGTGCTTTCATCTACCGTTTTTATTATTTGATAGGTATTTCAACAACTTCCAGCATAACTTATCATACCTTACGGTCTTACGGTGAATAATTAGGCCAACTTAGAAGCTTCTGGAAAAATGTCAAAAACACATTTCACTCACTAATTTTACAATCCTCCAAGTTTCGACCACACTGCGGTCTTTTTCACGAGCCACCAGCGAAGTGAGTACAAAGCTCATGCCTTAGCCCTCACTACCAACTCACCACTGACGATTCCTTGATAAATATAAATATAATATTCTAACAATTATTATTGTAATACTTTATTCATCTCTGCCTCTCTTTGATTCGGAAGTTCAAAAATTTCAAAAATAATTAATTTTAATTAGGAATAATTTCCCATGCACTAGAAACAACTTCTACTGAAACAATTAGCAAAAAAAGAATATTTGTTGCCAAGAACCAGCAGAACTCAATTTTTCTCTGATTGGGTTTTTTTTCGAGTGTTGGGATTCAGACCTTGGTCTGCGCTGTTGTAGGGCACCAGCGCTTGAGATCTTTCCCCTCGTAGTATCGCTGCTGCGTTGCCTCTCTCGATGTCCAGTTTCATTCGGGACGGTGAACACTGTTGAGAAAGTTGCTCCATGTAACAACACACATCCCTCGTTAGCGCAAGATTCGCCAACGAGCTATTGATCCCGAGCTTGCCACTGAATACATCAATTCGAATAATTTAGAGGCGGCATTTCTGGTCTGCATCCGACTTTCCTCGATTCAGACGGAGTTCGACGGATAAGAGGTCGTTTACAGAACTTCCACGTGACTTTTTCTAAAATACATCACCTATAGTTGACAGTCACTGCTCGTTCTCTGAACTGATCATTGCACTCCATAAGTGCATCGTGTGTGCTCGAATGCGAGCACGCACTGTCGATCCAGTAATAGCTCCTGCGCCAACAGCTCGAGTTGTGCCTAGCATACTACTTCAATGCACTGGACTGTGCTATCTAGGGCCTCTTAACATCCTTCCACCTAAAGGTGCATGTATTCTTAGTTTCTTGCTAGTAATGGCTAAATTGTTGTGTTCGTGTGCTTAACTAGATTTGGATTTAGATTGGATGATTCAATGTAACCTCTGAGGGTGTACATTTTCTACATACCTCTCCACTATACCTCTAGACACCCTACTACTACCTTAGTAGCAGAGGCGACTCACAACTCAAGGTGGATTCCGAACCACTAAGATCACCAGCTTCAACTAATTTCAGAAACCTTTTTCTCTTGAGGTACCGGCATCATGACTCTCTGGAGATGAACACTTCCTTGCCGAGCTTCTAGTCAAGCTTGATTGGACTGGAACAAAGTTTTAAACAAGGCTGCCACACACGAAATCACCCGGTATTTTATACACTCCAGGACACCTCACTTAAGGAGCCTCTGAGAGACAAGAATAAAGTTAGTGGAGGAGTATCTGAAACGGACCATTTGTTCGCTAAGCCTTACCTATGATGAGTTCAACTTGTTACTTAGCAGCATCAAGTTGTTGTTGGATAGTCGTCTATTCCCTTCCTCTAAATATCGATATAGACGAGTCAGGTGCGATAACTCCAAGATACTCTGCAGTGGGAGGACCTTTCATTTATATACCTAGCAGCAAGGTAACAGAAAGAGATCAGTACGAATCGACGCCCCGGCAACTGATCAAGGCCATTTGACATCGATTTTGGCATCGCCGGAGTCTCGAGGACTTGAATATTCTCCAGCAACGGGTAAATTGGACTCGCTCTCGGGCTGACATACGGGCCAGAGATTCGGTGGTCATATAAGATCTCAGCTCGCTATTCATTACCAGCAAATGGCTTTCGGCTAGAATCCTGAACACTCATTTCGAACACGACGGACACATTCATGTGGACTGCAACCAGGAATATAATGTGGCTTGTTAGCGGACTGGCTGACCTGCATGTTGGTACCGGAAGTGAGGTGTGCTAGTTGACAGGTGGTGATGAAGTTTTACAGAAATAGTGCTGGAGGTGTGAATGGAGGGTGAGGTTGGAAGCTTCGGTGGTGAGTAAGGGTGCGGAGCGGAGTCAAGGGTAGAAGAAGTAGTTTTAGATCTTAAGGGGAGATAAAATTAGGTAAAATAGTAAAAGTGAGGTTACGTTGGCGAGAAGGAAGGTGAATTGTTATCTGAAGGATTGAGTTGTTGAGAGGAGCAAGGAAGTTCATACAAGTTTTAAGGAGAAGGGGTGGTATTTGCAAGGGCTCTGCTAGGGCGGAGTAATAACGGGAAGGAGGCAAATTCAAAAACGAGGGACATTGCAGTAGAGGAAATGGGAGAACAGCTGGACAAGGAGACGATAGGGTTGCTAATTTCGGAAATCAGGGCGTTCAGGGAAAGTAAAGGGTATGAAAGAGGATACAAGGATTAGGAAAAAGAAATTAGAGAAGCAGATGAAAGGTCTGAGGGAGAAAGTGAAAAGTTAAGAGACAGTGGCCATGTTGTTAGGAAAGGAAATATATGAGATAAAACACATGGAAGGGGATATTAGGGCATGGATGGAAAGGAAAGACAAAAGGTTGGTAGAGGTAGAGGGTTGCTCATATATGAGAGAAGGTTGCAGAGTGGAAGGAGAGCAGAAGTGTATCTGAGACAAGGTTGAGAGCATGAATAAAGAGAAAGGAGTGGAAGCGCTGCTACAAGGCATAGAGGAGTTTCAGGGCAAGGTTTCTAAAAAGTGGCTAGAGGGGGAAAAGGGGCATGAAGTAGCGGTGGTGGTGTTGGAGAACTGGCAAGAAAAGTTGGCGGTGATACAAAGTAAAAACAGGAATAAGGATAAGAGACTATACATCGATCACAATCTGACGTGAAAAGAGAGAGTATTTCAAAGTCTGCTGAATGACAGAGCTAGAAGGGAGAGGAGTAAAGAGAGAGTGGCGAAGTTGGGATATCAGAAAATAAGAATAGAGGAGATAATGCTGGTTCGGAATGAGAAGGGAAATGAGTTGAGAGAAGTGCTTAGGGACTTATTTCGTAAAAAAAATAGGAGGATGCTGGAACAGCAGACTGGTGGAGTGATAAGGGTGTTCTTTCGGAATGCAGCAGTGGTGTAAAATAAAGATGAGGACTTTTGGAGGTTTATGCAGGAATTTTATATTGTTATACTAGTAGAAACGTGTGCAGAGAGCAAAGATTGGGGTAAGATAGAGCCAAGGCTACTAAGGGGATTTGGGTGGAGGCTCCAAGAGGCGATCAGCTTAGAGAAAGAAGGTAGAGCTAGTAGAAAGATTATAACGGGAATCAAATTAAGTTTTGAAGAAGAAATTCACGGTTGTGGTGAGGGGCAATGGGTGCATATAAGGGCTGTGAAGATAGGAGGGGTGACGTGCAAGTTTGTGACGGTGTACAGTAGGGATTCAATGGAGAGGATTAAAGGTAGGCTGGAAGAAATAATAGTCGAGAGAGAGGAGAAATGGTTGTACTGGGGGAGGGGCATTAGTGATAAAGTATGTAGTCATAAATATGCAAGGGTGGGAGAAGACGAAGAGATTCGCAGATAAAGAAGGATAGAATCGGACTATCAGCCATTATTCTTGTTAATAAGAGGGGAAAACGTCAGAAGTCAAGGGGAAGAAGTTTCGACGAAGGAGAGAGAGAGAGAGATAGGGACGGGTGAAACTATAGAGAAATATCAGGAGAAATACCAGTAAGTTGCCAACACTGCATTACCAACATTTAGTCCGGAACAGAACCAACTGAGCAGTTGTTAACTGCTGGGAACCGACTGGTCGCGCTAACATTTTATACTACAATTCAAAATATAATGTCCTATTGGGGATTTTGAATTTCGCGAATTGGCAAAACGGCAGTTGCATATCTTCATTTTCGCGAACAAACAAATAGATATTTGCATCTTTTAAAATTCGCAGGCAAGCGGAATGGCTGTTCCTATCGTATAGTGGCACCATTTATTAGTTAACGTCTGAACTACGTTTACTAACAGAAGTCTGCCCGACAGGACTAGTAACCAACTATCGGTAGAGGGATCTACTTTACTGATCGAGTTACCGTCTGTCGACAAGTTACCGATAGTTACGAACAAAAATCCAACGACTAAATTTGGAAAAACGTTCATCTCTTCTAGTACAAAATTGCAGTAATTGAAAACCTAATCGATAGAGATCTGAGTTCGTCTCATGTTCCGCTTCACAAACAAAATTTTATTATTGTAAGGAATATCCCTTCTTTGAATTAAAATCTAAATGCTCAGATTAAGAAGCTTATCGGAATAGGAATGAAACTTTCTCGATCTCCTTGCCTCTGATGTTGTACCGGCGAGGCCGAAAATTCGATCACGAACATAGTTCAATCACGTTTGTCAAGCAGCAGGATGTCGGGTCTTGTGTGTTGTATAAGGGCTATTGTCGAGAATTCGTCGTTCCAGTAGATTCGTCATTTCTCGTTCTCCACGATAGACTCTATTTTCCTTGGAGCATTCAGCAGAGCATGGTCGCGGCCAGCGCTATACGAGCGACGAAAATTATGGTAAAAAACCTCCTAAGGCAGCTTTGTGTCTGTATAAATACCTCGTTCCTGCGTGAAAAGAGCAATTCGATAGTATATGCCATAGGTGCTCAGGGGGTTCAGGACACGCCCTGCCCCATCGCTGGAAACCTCTTGACGTAATATGCTTCTACGGTATGCTAAGGTAGAAATAACACCGTCCTGACACGCGAGAATGAAACTCTTTGTTCCTGAATCGAGTCCAGGTGATTTCAAAAAAGCAAACGTTGACTCATGTAAGTCAAAAGTATTTGGGTCAAAAAGAGTTATTGATCTTTTACAATTTTGCAAAAGTTTCCGTGCATCACCTTGTCTCCATGTCGTTTCAGGAAGTTTTACCCCTGCTTTCTTTACCTGTGCTTTGAGGAGTGAGGCATCTTGGTGGAGTAATGTACTGACTTTCTTCTGATGTTGAGTTCCAGGGCAAGAGTTTCAGCTGCCTTCTCCGCGGCTTTGTAAAGGAACGCTCCTTCCCCACTCATTTTGTGATTCCTGACCATTGCCAGGAGATGATCTCTACCGTTCGCGATGATATGAACAGAACTCAGGGTAATTCGGTTGTAGAGGCATTCAAGATTGAGAAGTCCGCGTCCGCCTTCACGGCGTGCGATGTCTTGAGCTCGTTCTTCGTCCATAGAACCACCCTCAACAAATAGAGTAGGGCTGGGACGGCAAGCATGTTACTTGCAGATATCTTACTCAACGACGACTGGTCGGATGACGAATCCGTCGGAGCAGGTGCTTGTCTCTTCTTTGAAGAACTTCTTTTCTGATGTAAAGGATGCGGCTCTCAGGCACACCTAGGTATTTGTAGGTCTCTCCAGTGCTAAGGTGTCTAATAGCACTTCCGTCAACAAGCTTAGGGTCCTTATCTATACCTGCTCTCCGTCCAAGTTTCAGATCAATCTTTGCACACTTATCCAATCCAAAGTCCATACCGATTTGTCGTGTGTACCTTCCGACGATACTAAGAGCATCCTCAAGATGTTCTTTACCATAAGCATAGATCTTTAGGTCATCCATGTAAAATATATGATTGACCTTATGCTCGTTGTTCGTAAATCTCACTCCATACAAGTCCAGTTATCCAAACAATCTTATCATTCAGAATAGATGAATAGATCTTATACACCATGTTCGGACAAGTTATTGGCCTGTAGTTCCTTGGGTTGGACAAGTCACCTTTCGTCGGTAGGAGTATAGTTTGTCCTAAAACTAGCCACTGCGGAAAAGGGATCTCCAACTTGAAATATGAGGTAAAGATGCGGACCAGATATTGGTGTGTGAAAGTGATTCTCTTCAACCAAAAGCTCCTAATACAATCTGAAACAGCAGCGGAGAAGTTCTCCGTGACCCTCAATAATTTCGTTACCTCCTTAGCAGTGGTTGGTGAGCATTCCCTCTCGGATATTATGAGGTTATTGCACAACTCCTTGAAACGTATGATTTTTTCAGTGCCTCCATTCAATGGACGTTTTACTTCATGAATATCTTTCCGAAATCTCTCTACTTCTTTGGCATCAGGTGGATTTCTGACAGAAACAGGAGGATCGCTCAAGAGGCGCGATGAATCAGCGAGAATGTTTTGATTCTCCCTGACCCATCCCTCACTCTTTCCGATTCTCCTCCCTGCTTCAGATAGTACTTGTATTTTGTCAACAATGTGCTGTCTAATGGTTTTCAGCTCTGATATTTTCAATGTGTGATGATGGATCCTCATTTCATAAGCAAACTTTCGTACCCTTGCCGCAAATGGCTTACCAGATTTCATGTAGTCAATCACACACTGCATACAGGACGCATTTTATCTTGACCAGCCAATTTTCTTGTTTAGCTGATTCAAGCACTTTTTGGTATTTCCATCAATCCTTGGTTTTGACCTTGGATTTGAATCAGCCAAAGCTTTCACCGCATCATAAACTAAACAAGAGATGGTACAGAGGTGAGAATCGTCTAAGAGATTCTTCGAAGGGAAGCATCCATTTCAGACAGATCATGGGGCTTGTGAGGAACCTGAATGGTTATATTCCTCCTTGTCTTAAAATCGCGATCATCTCTCAAGGAAAGCCTTATTTCAGCAGTAAGTCTCAATGTCGGTTCCTGCTTTTCGTCTGCGCCTTGTTCTTACAGCTGTTGAGGAACCGGTCCTCGCACGTTATTTGTTCGGGAAAGGTTTACGGCACGGTTTCTCAACACTTGCTGTGGAAGGTGCGAGAGTTTTGAGTGTTTCTTGCAACACAGAGTGTGCAGGCGCGCCATGTAACCTCTGCGGTTAGGGACAGTACTGGCATCATAGCAACTAAGCAGGTACTTATCGAGTTGATCCGTCCATAAAGAACGTCGATCGTCTCGCCGATTCGTCATCGTGTTGCCATCTAATCAAGCACCCCGAACTCTAGAACGATCGGCAATAATGGCCGAACCATTGTCAGGTGCTCTGCGCTAGGGAAGGGATTGTCCACCCTCGCAGAGCCCAGCAGGCAAGAGCAAGGCTGTGTACTCCAAAATGTCGCCCGTTATCCTGGAGACACCGTAAAGGACAC
>WSXT02057624.1:0-12752 GCA_011762715.2 Neuroterus valhalla
CTACGGACGCGCGCCCTAGGCGCGCTGATACTTGCGAGCGAGGCGAGCTGCGCGCGAAGCGCGCGATGAGAATGTGCTCGCGAAGCGGGCAGATTTTTTGTTGAAGGTTGATGCTCGTCTTCAACAGCGAATTCTACATTTTAGAATATTTGAATAGAAGTTTAGAATGCATTTATTTTTGTAAAAAAGAAAACTATTTTGTTAGAGATTAGACTATTTTCATTGGGATGCTTACTTATTTCATTAAGATGCTACACTTGTGAAATAGAATCTCTGATTTTCATCATTTTCAAGCATTTCGAAAAATTGGTATCCACATTTTCAATTTCCATGTGTGATGTCACATTCTGTTGGAACCCCTTCCTCCCCCCTGAAAATGTTACTTACACAGTTTTTGAACGGCTCCTTCCCATTTTTTTATTTTTTTCCCATCATACATTTTTTTAAACTTTGATACATGGAAATAAACAATCGAATATCTTCTTATAATAATAGAATAACTAAATTGAATGAGGATCAAACGAGAAATTGAAAATTGAAAAGGGTCCAACCAGAGCCAGATTGAAAGTTGCAAACGGAAGGAAAATTATGAGGTAAGTGATAAAAAAAATTACTTTTTGTAGGGTCACCTTCCAATGAGGAGGAGGTGGACCTGCAAATTCCTAGCAGGTTTTATGAAAGTGATAAATTGACTTGCTTGCTATACTTTATGCGCCTCTAGATTTGAAATCGCATGGAAGATGGAAAATGGTCCTACGAACGTGAGCAAGCTATTTACAAAGTTCACTCCTGGGGCGGTGAAGCTTCCATAAGTCTCGAGTGCTGCGGAAAAAGCAGGCAATATTTTATTAGATTATTGCCTTATACTTAGTTCTTGTTACAGTAAAATCTTGAATGTTCGTGAGATGCTTTATCACTCAGGTCATCGGGCAGATTTCATAGGAAATTGTGAACTTAATAACGTAACTTTTACCGCAAAGCTCTCTTTGAAGACGCTTTCGAAATCGGTTTAAAGAGATATTCAGAACAGCTTGGAAAACTAATGATAGAAAAGTGATACTGAAAAATTGAAGAATTATCAACTATGAATAATTTATTTTTGTTCGAAACACGATGTACTTACATCACCGACGGAATTCTCGTTTTTGATTAAAATTACTTCCAAAACAAAAAGCTCCGATTAAAAACTTCCTCACGGAAACTCTCTGCATGCCGCACGGCTTTAGCGTGCATATTATTCTGAACCACTCTGAACGTTTATCAACAACCATAAATTCTCCAACAATATTTTTCGGTGTAACAGTACCACTACCAAATTTTGGTACTTTGTGCAAACTCAAATTAGTGTTGATTCTTTTTTGAAGTTACAATTGACAACACAGCACCAAATGCCTTTGCGAGTCTCGTTTACTTTTCTATGGTTCCGTGAGAATTCCATTTTTCAACTTTTATATTATCTTTGTGAACTTCTCATTCACTTTTAATTAATTAATGTAGCACATAAATTTTTAGTATTGTGTTAAATCAAGTGCAACACGCTTGTAAACAATGACACGCCAAGCCTAGCGGCAAACATGTTGCTTAGTTCGCTAGATGGCCATCAGGTCTCACCAGAGGTGCCGAGAACATATCCGGGCCCGGGGGTAACCATGCAAAGCCTCCTCCACCGGAACCCCCCAACAATTTCAGAAGTAAAATTTTGTGGAATATTAAAACTGCGGGCCCGGGGGGAATCCTCCTCTTTGCCCTCTCTCTCTACGGCCCTGGGTCTAGCAATGCACGTTCAAATTCCCTCTACGTATCTTTAACTGCGGCAGCCACAAAAAGTGTATCGCTCTGACACCCATACGCACACTGGGGATATAGCTATGATTTCGTTCAAAACCACTTACAGGTCGCAAATTTCCACTAAATCGAACAAAATTTAGCCAGGAATCTTTGTAATTGAATTTCGAAGAGACTGACAAAGCCGAATTTTCAAAAATATTTCAACTTTTTGAAACAAAATATGGCGTGATTATAAGATTTTGGGTCATGAACTAGATAAACTATATAGAATTTGAGGAGTACGAGACATAGCTGATTTCGCTATTAGTTTTGCAAAAAAAGATTTGTTGGAACGAATCCTTTTCTCTAGATTAATTTTGTATTAATAACAAATTGTCTTTTTAAATAAGAACTATTTTTATATATCATTGTATATAAACAAATGTGTCCTTAGTATTATTTGAGTTGTTTTGAATTAATATCTCTGAATAAATAAATTATTTTGAAAATTTATGGATTCAAAAGTTAGCTTGTTATTGCTATTTGGTCACTTATTGTGAGAATGTTTCTTGTATTTTAAATTAGAGTTAATCAAAATTATTTTTTTTTATCTTGAATTTCTTTTTTTTTGGAATTTTTTCATTTATAATTTTTTTTTAATGTAATGATTTTATCAACTCTTATATCCAGAAACTTATAAATTAGGAGCTTCAAACTCAGAATCATTTTTTTCTTATTCTTCAATCAACATCTCTTTTTCTGCTTTATCAATTTTTTGTTTTACAGTTGGAAGTTACCGGATATGTGGGGGCGAGGTCTAATGTTTGTGGATTAGAAATAAGTAGACTTTGTGTTTATGGGCTTCGAATTTATAACTTTATGACTTAATCCATTATTTAAAGGTTCATCGGTTTTGAATTCATAGGTTTATGATAGGGAGTCTAAGATTTCAGGGTCCACGGATTCAGGGTTTATGGATTTAGGTTTCTATCGGTTTAGGGTTTATCGGTTTAGGCTTCATGGGTTTAGGGTCTATGAGTTTAGGGTCTATGGGTTTAGGGTTTATGGGTTAAAGATCTATGGGCTTAGGTTTCACTTGTTTGGGGTTAATGGGTTCGAGTTCTATGGATTTAGGTTTCATGGGCTTAGGGCTTATGGGTTAAAGGTCTATGGGTTTAGGGTTTATGGGTTACGGGGTTATGGTTCTAGGGTTTATAGTTTCAGGTTTCACGGGTTAAGGGTCTATGGGCTTTGGTTTTATTGATTTTAGGTTAATGGGTTCAAGGTATATGAGTTTAAGGTCGATGGGTTTAGGGTTTATGGGTTAAAGATCTATGGAGTTGAGTTTCTTTGTTTGGGGCTTATGGATTTGAGGTCTATGGATTTAGGGTTCATGGGCTTAGGTTTTATGGGTTTAGGGTTTACGGGCTCAGAGTTTTAGGGTTTATAGTTTTAGGGTTTACGGTTTGAGGGTCTTTGGGCTTTGGTTTTATTGGTTTGGGTTTGGGTTATTAGGTTTAGGATCTATGAGTTTAGGGTCTAGGGGTTTAGGGTTTATGGGTTAAAGATTAATGGGGTTAGGTTTATGGGTTCATGGTCGAAGGGTTCAGGGTTTATGGGTTAAGGATTTATGGTTTATGATTTTAGGGTTTTATTATTTTAGGTTTATGGTTTTAGGATCTATGGTTTCAGGGTTTATGGTTTTAGGGTTTTATAGTTTAAGGGTTCATGGGCCAAGAGTCTATGGGATTTGGTTCTATTGTTTTGGGGTTAATGGGTTTAGTGTCTATGAGTTTGGCGTCTATGGATTAAGGGTTTATGGGTTGAGGGTTTATGGTTTTAGGGTTTTTGGGGTAAAAATATATGGGGTTGAGATTCATTTGTTTGGGGCTTATGGGTTTGAGGTCTATGGATTTAGGGTTCATGGGCTTAGGGTTTATAGATTTAGGGTTCACGGGCTCAGAGTTTTAGGGTTTATAGTTTTAGGGTTCACGGTTTAAGGGTCTTTGGGCTCTGGTTTTATTGGTTTATGGGTTAAAGATTTATGGGGTTAGGTTCCATTTGTCTGGGGTTTATGGGTTTAAAGTCTATGGACTTAGGGTTCATGGGCTTAGGGTTTATAGGTTCAGGGTCGACGGGTTTTAGGGTTTATGGTTTTAGGGTTCATGGGTCAAGGGTCTTTGGGCTTTGGTTCTATTGTTTCGGGGTTAATGGGTTTAGAGTCTATGAGTTCGGCGTCTATGGATTCAGGGTTTATAGGTTGAGGGTTTATGGTTTTAGGGTTAAAAATCTATGGGCTTTGGTTTTATTGGTTTGGGGTTATTGGGTTTGAGTTCTGTGGATCTAGGGTTCATGAGCTCACGGTTTATGGGTTTAGGGTATATGGGTTTAGGATATATGAGTTTAGGGTCTATGGGTTTAGAGTTCATGGGTGAAAGATCTATGGGTTAAGGTTTCATTCGTTTGGAGTTTATGGGTTGGAGGTCTATGGATTTAGGGTGTATGGGCTTAGGGTTTATTGGTTTAGGGCATGTGGGTTTAGGGTTTATGGGTTAAGGGTCTATAGGCTCAGCTTTCATTGGTTTGGGATTTATGGGTTAAGGGTCTATGAGCTTAGGTTTCATTGGTTAGGGGTTTATGGGTTTGGAGTTTATGGTTTGAGGGGTTATGGGTTAACGGTCTGTGGGTTTAAGTTTATTGGTTTGAGGTTTATGGGTTCAGGGTCTATGATCGTTTCAACAAATTATCTTTGGCAAAAGTAATGGCAAACTTGAAATGAGCACACGAAAAAACCGTTTCTATAACATATGTTGCATTTATATTATTATCAATTTCCTTGTAGAAGTTTGAAGTCTTTTTCAGATTCTATATTGACTATGCGAAATTAATTATTTAATCATATGTTTGTAACAAATTGTCATTCAGGGATAAAATATACTGTTTCAGACATTAATTTTCCATTAGAATTAGATTTTAATATAATTTTTAATATATATTTTTATTTATTCAGAAACATTCCTGGATAAATTTTGTTTCATTTGATTAAGATTTGCGACTTGCAGTTGGTTCTGAACATTCAGTCCCCACTGTGATACGGTAGAACTGCGACAGCCCTACGGTGAGGTTGCAGCATCCATGCGTGGGATTGCGCTGGCTATCTGCGCCGCGCCGGTAAAGCTGGTCAATTTTCGCATAACCTTAAACCTTGCTTCATTTCAGCATGGTGAAGTTTGGTGAAGTTAAAGTGAAAGCAACTGTAGAGGATAATGGATGCGTGGATAAAAAATAAATTTATGAAATAAGGATTTGACAAATATATCGATCTGTTCAAGGGTCAATATTCAAATACAATCGAAATTCATTCTTTGTTAGAACAGAGAAAGCACTTTGACATTGGCGAAATTCGTTTATATTTTCATAAGGATTTTCTCGCCTTGTTATCCCTGAACATTTTTCTACCTTAAAACGTTATCAGCTAAGTAAAGTTACCAATTAATAATTTCTAGTAGAATCACGGCTTTTCTAAATTTCATCATTCTACTTGCAAATTTCATTTTAAAAACTTTGATTGATCATTAAAAACAAGAATCTGTCGGAGGGAGCGAGGAAATTATTGTTTCGATATATGTTTTTTTGGATTAGGTGTCACTTTTCAGAGGTTAGGTTTTCGAAAAACTTGGAAAGATGGTCGGATGTAAGTGAAACAACCCTTCCTTACTTTACTTCAGTAATAATAATTATCGTTTCCTGTATTCGCTCCTGAATTCTGGTGTAAATATCAGAAAGTGTTTCCTTTTTCCAGCTGGTTTTGAGGATGAGTAACGAACTAAGAGAAATTTAACCTAGACTTCAATCAAACCTGACCGCTTTTCGAAGTTCAAAACAGCCCTTTCGGAAGAAAAATAATAATAAAAACAATAGCTTTCTCGCTTCCCTCGACTGTTTCTAGTTTTCAATGATCCGTCGAAGGCATTTTAATAAAAATTGCAAATAAAATGATGAAATTCAGGAAAGGTGTGATTCTATAGCATCACCCATTATTATTGTGAATCACTATATTAACATTCAGGGTGGCGCCCTGATCGGGGAATGACCTCAACCTGGACAAGTGAAAATTTCACCGTGAAAATACGAGAAATGACCACTTCCTTTATATGATAAGGAAGAAGATCTTATCATTTGATTTGATGAATGTAACGTTCCTTTAGTCTGATTCTAAAAAATTTAAAATATATCCATAATTTATGAGAGAAAGAATTTTTATTTCGTCCCATAAAAGAAAAACCTACTGGAAATTTGTTGCTCTGTGAAATTTTTTCAGCTGGCTCAAGTTTGATAATTGAATAGATGAATCAACTACTTGGTTGAGAGTTGAACTCTTTTCTTAGATATAAAATTTCTTAGTTGAAGGTGCATTATTTTTATTCAAAATTCACCTCTTGTAGAAAATGTAACTACTTTTGAAGAATCAACTCATCTTTTTTTCTAGTTGAAATTCGAGTTTTCCAGTTCGAAATTAAACTTTTTCTTTGAAAATGTATGTACTTTGTGAAATTTCACTTATTTTGTAGAGAATTTATCTTTGTATGATTGAAAATTGGTCTTTCTCGCATGAAATGGATCTATTCCAGTTGGAGATGTATCATTTCACATGAAAATTCATCAATTAGGTTGAAAACTTAAATTTTCAGTTGAAAATTCACCTCCTTCATTTTTAGTGATTCTTTCATTTTTTTTGTCGACCGATAGATCGAGTTTTTGGCAGAAAATCATCTCCTTCGTAAGTTAATATTCTTATTTAGAAATTCTTCTATACGAATAACAATTCAAGTTAAACAGTAAAATTTTTTCATTTAGGTCAAAATATAATCCAAACGGAAACACTTACGTTAGGTTCGGAATTAATTTCTAAAGCAAAATTGTTACTTATCCAGATTTCGTTAAAAATCATTATTTCCATAGTTTCAAATCCAACCATTCTGTTGAAAAATGGTAGTTTTTGGATGAACATCAATCTTCGGTCCATCATTTCAGTTGAAAATTTGTCTTTCTGGTTTGAAATTAAACTTTCCTACAGTTGAACATCTACAATTTCATTTGAAAACTCATCATTTAGAAGAGAATTCAAATATTTCTTTCGAAGTTAGTTTTTTATCCTATGAGTAATTTTTTTAACTGTAGAATGAACTTATGTATTTCAACTGCAAATTCCATAATTGTAGTAAATAATTCATTTTTTCTGTTGAAGATCAATTTTGTTAAACCTATTCGAATTTTGTTTGACGAATTGACTTTTTCAGTGAGAATTAATTTATCAGTTTGAAAATCTAACTGTCTCAGTTTAAGATTCTTTGTTTGAGGTCAAAACTCTCATGTTCTGTTTAAAATCAGTTTTTCAAACTAAAAATGTAACTGTTACATTTTCAAATGACAATTAATATTTTTTCAGTTTTGAAATTCAACTATTTTATTGAAACACTGTATTTTTTGGTGGGAAATTCTTCCTCACATTGAAATATTAATCTTCTTGTTCAAATATTCACTTTAGAGGTTGAAGATTGAAGTGCTCCAGTTATATATCTATCATTTTAGTTAAAAATTCATCTTTTTCAATTGAAATACAGCTGCTTAAGTTGAAAATTTATCACTTTAGTTGAAAAATAAACCGTTTGGTTTGAAATCCGTTTTGTTTTGGCTATCGTAAATTGATTTTTTTTTAAATTATGAATTCAACTTTTCCATTTTTTGCAGAAAAAGGATATTTTTCGTGAAAGTTTTGAGTATTTTTCTTCAAAACGAATTCATTAAAAAATGTTTATCTGTTGTGGTAAAAGATGTTTGGAACAAACTTCATGATTTATATGAATGTGTCACTTTTTGTTGACCGAGAAAATTGAAGAACTTGACCAGGAAAAACATGAAAGTTACGTGGAATTTGAAATCGTCTGCCAAACTACCACCTTGTCAATATACAGAGCACAAATTATTGAATCTGTAGTTTCTTGCAGTAATAGTAACATTCTGTCAATACTGTTTGCTGGAAAAAATTGCATTCGTTCAACTTGTTACTTGAGATATTAATTTATTAATAATTATTAATAAATTGTCATATAAGCTCTTTTGTTCAACGCAAAACGTAAATGCATATGTCATTCTTATATCTATTTAATTCTTATAGCTGAGATCCTTATGCAATGTATCGCGATCGTAGCGAAGTGTGTCGCTCCTTCAGCGACACAGCGTTTTATAGTAAGTGTAGGGCTGTCGAAGCGCTACGTGTATACTTCCGACTACGATACTCTTCATATCGTGTTCCCAACGACAACATAACCTTGCGACCACTCTAACATTGTTACCTCAGCAATATTGCTTCCTGGATAGAGTACTGTCTTCTCATTGAATGCTCGATATAACAACAGACGCAATATCTAGTTTCAAATCTTTAGTAATCGCAATTAGGAATTGAAAATCTTATAAAGTATAAAAATAAATTTTAAAAAAAGGAAGCAATTAGAGATTGTAAAGTTGATCACAAGTTGATTCCACACGAGTGGAATTGACGTCTCCCACATGGTGCACATACTATTTCGTCCAATGATTCGCGAGAGAAATACGCCTGAGGAGATCGGCGAGAGTTTTGGAGGAGATAGCGTGTCAAGTTACTAAATTTTCTATCCGTGAACACAACCAATTTTTATAAATAAATCTTAATATCACAGAATCAATTTCTAAGAATAAATTTTAATATGTATCTGTATCAATAATGTTTCCCTGTATCACAAATTTATTCCTTTTCAAGATTTATGGTATAATTAGAGAAGTCAGGGGCGGATCCAGAAAATATTTGGGGGGGGGGGGATGAGTGAAAAAGTACACCTTATGCAAATCTTAGCCGCGCTGAACTGGAATGCAGAGTGTCAAAAATTTTGGAGGAGGGGGGTCCTGCCCCCCTCTGGATCCGCGCCTAAGAGCAGTTAACATCGTTAACATCTGATGTCACCACTGAAGGGATCTACTGCATTAACTGCCCTCACTACTCCAACCACGCTGATCACGTTTCTCTCACTTACTTCGACCACTAGTCGGAAGAGTACTCACTTCGACCACTGTGACGTCATGAATCGAGGAATCGACAACTTTCTCCACTCGAGACTAGTCTCGAAGTCGCATTTCTCTTTCGGGTGTTTGACAAAAGAATTAGAATTGTGTATTTCTTCTATTCCCTTCTCTTTTGTACGTCTGAGAGGATCCAAATTCGTTAATTTTAAATACGGCATGAGAAACAATTGAGATGGGAATTGCTCTACTTGTTTGGAGAACTCCTTAAAATGTTTATCTCGTTTGGCTCTTGAAACAAGCGCGTCCTAATAAGAACAATACATCTCCTGTTGAATTATATATTTTATCTTTAGGATCTAAAGTGAAACTGGACAAGTATTTCTTGCGAAGAACTAGTAAAAACATCAACATTCAGGAATTATTGTGGGAAAGCAAAAAGCAAAATTGGATAATTCCAACATTTGTTCCCCTAGAAACAAATGTTTTATGTACGGGAATCTCAACAAGAAAGCATTAAAAAAAAGGTGTTCCTTATCTTTACTCAATTTACGGAAGGCCTTAAAAGACTGAATGAGTATGGTCGTATATTTGCGCTAAAAAAATCGTAGAAGACTTTTCTGCAGTAAATAAAGTTTCCCTATCACAGCACTGGGGCTATTGTATCACTGGAAGGAAATCTGCTGAGACCAGAAAACTGATCTTAGGATGCTTTTCTCCTAATAAATTTACCACTATATGTATCGTGGAATTTACGATAGGAGTCAATGGAAAAGCACTCTATCAGCTCTCAGAGAAAATTTTGTATAGTAGCTGAATTCAATTTTGAAGAGTGTATCAAATATGGGTGACAGTAAGAAAGTTAGCATTATTTAATAATACATTTTTTAGGGAAAATTATTTCAGAACAATATAAAACCTTTTTTTCTCTCCCTATTTATCACAAGAAGACTTAAATTAATACTGAGTGAGATGTGTAAATAGGCTCCTATTCCAAATTTCAATATTTTTCTATTTAATGATTTTTAGCGAAGTTGTTGTGCATGAGCCCACGAAATTTTCTGAGTTGGTAAACCCAATTTTCGACAGATGGCGCCACTGTTATACATATTTCTCTCCGCGGCGGCGAAGTTGCCGCCACAGGGTGCAACTAGTGTTTAATTAATAATCATGTCTGTTCTTCAGTTTGTGTTAGAATAAATTTCCTAAATAAAAAAATTCAATATTACCAGTTTATAATTTTTTATGGAATATTTGTTTATACTCTCTTTCTGTTACGGGTTTTGAGAGCCTCGGCATAACCTTCTCTCTATTCATTTGCACACCTCACTGCTAACTCAAGGGTGAGGGGGACCTACAGTTTACGGTGGGTTCCGAACCACGAAGAGCAACAGCTACTTATTACTTGGAGGACCTAAAGAACTCTGGAGGTACCGGGCTCACGACACTCCGTGGCCCGCCGAAGCTCTTCCAGAGTGCCAGGCGGGAATCGAACCCACAACCAGACAGTAGCGTGGGTCCAAAGCTCATGCCTTAGCCCCCACGACCAACTGACCACTGGAAATAGTAAATAGCAAAATATTTAAATATTATTTAATACGCGACGATTGCTATTTTTATTATGTTTGTATCTAAAAATAGTGAATAGCATGTAATTTATATATTATTATTATTATTATTATTATTATCTATTTATTTATATATTTATTTGCTTTTTCAATCAGGTTTGGATAAATTCTCTTACGTCTTTCTGCAGCTGCCTCAGCTCTTTTTTCTCTTGGCAATCTTTCCCCTTTTTTTAAAAATTCTGCAGGTGAATTTGATTTTTGCTTTTTACTTATGGCCATTTCGCTGTTTATTTTTCTACTGAAAACATAATTATACATAGTGAAGAATGTTTAATTATAGAATAAACATCATTTTAATTGAAAATATGAGGACATATATTTTTGAATTTAATATAATTGATGAATAAAGACAATTTCCATGTTCGCAATTTTCACGAAACACAGTTTTCACAAAATACAATTTGCATGAATGTAAGTAAATAAAAAACAACTGCTTATGCAGCTCACAGCTAGATTAGGCTAGATTGTATAAACTGATCCCCTGCTAATCTGTCAAACGAAATGCAGGATTCTAAGAAGTCCAACATTTTCAAAATGAAAAAAATATTTTTCCAGTTTTAATTATAAAAATCATACTCTTCGTTTCTTTCGGTGCTCTTATGACGAAAACAAAATAATCTTTAAAATAACTCCGTTCTTATTATTTTTTAGCAAAAGCTCTTCGGAGAGGCGCAATTCAATGTCGGGCCGCCTGATAAGTTGAAAGTTAGGTTACGTCGATGGAGGTTACGTCGATGGAAAACAACACAAAAAGTGTTCCAAAAGTTTCAAAGTAGAATGAATTGGAACATCCTTTTGCAATTCGTTTTCTCCCATTCGGATACATATTTTTATTTTTCATTCATTAAATTTTGTTCACAAGTATAGAATTATTTGTCAATTACGTCGATGGTAACTAATAAAAATACGCAAAGTTTTCGTAAACTCTTTTTTGATTTGTGGAAAAAGTTCCTAATTTATACGCTCAAAGCTTGAAGGAATGATTAGTTAGAGGTTTTTTCTTTAGTTCTACCCCAAAACTGGTCCAAAAAAGGTATTCCTAGTTGTCAGATGATCGCTGTTTATGTTTCGACGTAACCACAAAAATATTTCCGTGGACACTTACATTTGTGTGCATATGTTGTGAATATTGCAATAAAATCGGAATATTTATAATAAAATTTGTACTTTTTCAAGTTAATTTTAAGACCCTAAAGAAAACATTCCTAAATTACTTCATTATTTATTTTCTACGTGGCTTCAAAGTATGCTTCAGATGTGTGGACATCTCTTAAAGCCATTTTTCGGGCACATAGTATCTTTTTACTCTGAGTTGTAATAATTTAATTCAATTTCCACTATGGAACAATCTGAAAGGTACAAGAATGGGGATTTTTACAGAGTTTGACTCCAATACAAAAAATAGTTTTAGTAATATAACCCTGAAACACGAAAGTGCCGTGTCTGTGGTATAAAAACCAATTGAAAATATCGTGGTCTTGTTCCCTATACATGAACTCTCCAGATATCAGTCGGTAGAGCATGAGATTCTTAATCTCAGGGTCATGGGTTCGAGCCCCACGTTGGGCGCCATGTGAACACTCATCTCACGGTCGTAAGAAGTGGCCATCGGTGTATTTGAACGCGATTCTACTGGGAGCTTGTGTCATTTTCCTGAATGACAGTTGCCCCCAGGAGGACCCTGCGGTCATGTTTAATCCCATCATGATAAAATGAATATTGATAAAATGCTCCAGAAACGAGTAATTTTCCAAAAACTGTTTTTATTACCATTTTAAGGTAACTTTGAAACAGCTTTGCTTCTCGACTAATCATGAACCCTTTGCACCTTCACCGAGGTAGAAAATTGAAGAATTCAAAAGAATAAAACTGTGTGCACGGGGTCTTTCAGCCCCCTGGTTCTCTGAGTTGAAAATGTCGCATATGTTGACCGCGGCCACGGTGGCGCTTACTGTGCATTGGCCCGACGAATGCATGTGTCAATGTAAATATTTACACTTTTAGTTTGAAAAAAGACTTTTTAAGTATTTTTACTCGTAAGAACAACAAATTAGAAGAGTTTGATAGCCCGTGAGAAAAAAATCGGTGTTAAAAATTGTGAAATGTGTGATTGTCGGGTGCAAATGCGGATATATTTACAAGCAGTGAGGCACTAAGAAATGTCAATTTATTGTCGTGCTGAAGGATGGAAAAATAATAAAACTGTGGCAATTAGCGATTTTTCGCGACGACATCAATTTCTTTATTTTCAAAATACATTTATACTTGAATAGAATTATAGAAATAAATAAATGAAAAAAC